>CAKNXH010058247.1:0-31107 GCA_932178445.1 Andricus quercusramuli | reverse complement strand
AGATAATTTGCAATATCCATACAAAAATCGACATTAATGACATTTTTTTCCGAATAAAAAAAAAACAAGTTTTCGGATGCCGAGCTGTTCGAGTCTACTCTAAAATACACTGACTAACGCAACAAGATTGTTATTTTCCCACTAATATGTGGGTCTCAGAACTTTAGATTTTTGACATGTTGTTATTAAGATAATTTGCAATAACCATACAAAAATCGACATCAATGACATTTTTTTCCGAATCAAAAAAACAAGTTTTGGGATGCCGAGCTGTTTGAGTCTACTCTAAAATACACTGACTAACGCAACAGGATTGTTATTTTCACACTAATATGTGGGTCTCAGAACTTTAGATTTTTGACATGTTGTTATTAAGATAATTTGCAATATCCATTCAAAAATCGACATTAATGACATTTTTTTCCGAATCAAAAAAACAAGTTTTCGGATGCCGAGCTGTTCGAGTCTACTCTAAAATACACTGACTAACGCAACAGGATTGTTATTTTTCCACTAATATGTGGGTCTCAGAACTTTAGATTTTTAAAATACCATTAAAATACCATTTAAAAATGATTTTTGCCGAGGTTTACTTATTATTTGTTCATACCTCAAAAGTCAAAGTAAAATTCAAGGTTTCTGAAAGAAACAACTCTATACCATTACAATGAGAGAAGATAGTTATAAACAATAATCAATTGTTTAAATAAACATGTTCGCTAACATGCATTAATTATTACCCCATTAAGTAAAAAGTGCAAAAAAAGTTTAATAGTTTAGAAAAAACCGCAAATTTTCAACACTTATGTAAGAGATTATAGTTATAAACAATAATTAATTGTTTAGAGGACTGTGCTTGTTAAATTGCATTATTTCTTATTTTTCTAAGTGAAAAGTGGGCAAAAAGTAAACAATTTCAGAAGAAACCGCAACTATCTAGCATCAATAAAGAAGAAGATAGTTATCAAAAATAATAATTTGTTTAAATAATTACTTTTGATGCATTGAATCAATTAGTAACTCACTGCAAGTGAAAAGTACACGAATAGTTAAGAATTACAGTAAAAACCGCAAGTTGCTAGCATTATTTTATAATAATAATAAATTGTTTGAACAATTAATTTTGTTAACTTACATTATTTAGGGACCTCACTCTTATTAAAAATTGTGCAAGAAGTTGAAAATTCGTGTCTAAACTGCAATTTTCTAGCATCATTCTGAGAGAATATTATTAAGAATAATAATAAATTGTTTGAGCAATTATGTTTGTCAATAATAATTCACTGCAATTGAAAATTGGACAAAAAGTGGACTCTATACTGAGAAAAAGTTGCTAAACACAATGATAAATTAATAATAGATTTCGGCAACATTCATAGTTTCGCACACGATTGAAACCCGAAAGATCTTAAAATTTAAATTTATTAAAATGATAAATTGTTTAAATAATTTATTATTGTTCATTTATTTACAAACATCATGCATGTAAACCACACTTTTTATGCTTCATTAGGATGTACTTTTAATTAACTGTTCTACGTTGTATTTTGTACCAAACAACAAAGCCCCCCCAAAGAATTATTATATTATTATAATTGTTATAGTTATCAAAATATACAAACTGAAAATGTAAATTTCGTTTATCAATAAATTATTTCCGAATAAAACGAAAGCGTAGAAATATAAAAGTACAGTTGACAGTGTACTGCTGTACTTCATAGCACAGTGGTGAAGGGATTCTATCCCTTCCCAGGCCTGCGAAGAGGCGATCGCATTACAAGGGGTTACTTTTTTTGCCACTCGTCATAAAAACATACTTAGTACCTGCGGGGGTCCTCCCTATTTTCATATTTCAGACTATTTTTGACATCGTTACATAAAATACCTTTTTACATTAATAAAACATCTTATGATTTTTTTGAAAATTTGCAGGTGCATTGTCCAAATATGAAATAAACTTTTTACCAAGTATGAACGAAAATCTAAAACGGTTACTATGCCTAGAGTAATGTCAAACATAGGGCAATTTTTTAGCAATAATTGATAAAATAATAGACTCATTGCAATTTTGCATACACTGCGTGAAAGGTGACCCCTAATCATGACGAAATCTGTATTTTGCACTTCTTGTTTGGATAACTGGAGCTGGCACGTGTACGAGTGTAAACCATAAAAAATTATTAGTTTTTTCTATTTTCTGCGCAAACTATTATTTTTATGTAAAAAAAGGCAAAACCTTTTTTGTAGAGGAAAGAATTTTGCATATTTTTCTATAGCAGCTCAATTTTGCTAAAATCAGCCGTTTCCGAGATAAACTCAAAAAACTGATAATCGCCGTCATTTTTCAACATAAATTGTTTAGCCATTGTTTAATCTATATCATACTTTTACAGGCTCATTAACAGCTTATTAGGAAGGGTTTAGGTCAAATTTCAGCTTGTTACTAATTATTTCCTTTATCCGTCTTTTTTGGTTCTTCGTTGCCTGGCCTATATGGTCCAAAAAGGGACGAAGAGACCGGCGAATGGAGAAAACTGCATAATGATGAGCTGCATGCTCTCTACAGGTCAGCAAATATTAATAGAGTAATGAAAGCGCGTAAACTAAGATGGGCGGGGCATGTAGCAAGAATGGAAAATAAAGAACAGTGGCGCAAGTTTTAAGAGGGAGACCGATTGGTAAGAGACCCTCAGGCAGACCGAGAAACAGATGCGAGAAAAATGTAAGGGATGATTTAAAAGAACTAGGACATGATTACTTAAACTGGATGGAGGATGCACAGGATAGAGATGTGTGGCGGTCTCGGGTTGGTGAGGCAATGAACTTTCGAGTTCGAACTGCTAATCAATAATAATAATAATAATATTATATTATAGTTTTTGTTTATTGTTATTCTATAAATTAGGAATTAAATATGTAAAAGTTATTATTCCATGAACATTTTTTTTTATTTTGTTGGATCCTATTAGGATCCTAATAGTTTCCGACGTCGGAAACGATCCCAATACTCGACGACGTTTCCTACGTCGGAAACTATCAGGATCCGACGTAGGATCCTACGTGGGTTACGACGTCGGCTACGACGCAGGAAACTATTAGGATCCGACGTAGGATCCGACGTCGGGTTTCTCAGTAGGGGTTATATCAACTTGTGCCTAGGGAAATGAAGGGATTTCCCTGATTTTTTTCTAGCAATGTTAACAAAATTTTATTGAAATATGGCATAGTTATCCACAGTGATCATAGTCGCCACAAGTGATGATGAAAAAAGGTGTTTTGGGGCAACTGGCCATATTTCCCTCAGTTGTCAATATTTTCTCATTGAAAAATGTATACAAGTACCTGTAAACATGTACTTATCGATGCTATGTAGTGTATTTGAAAAATAATCATCAAAATCTCATTTCCCGAGAACAAGCAGATGTAACCCCTTAAATACTATAAAACATTTTCAACACATAAAACATTCTCAACACACATTTACCTGATCATCTTCGCTCTCTCCATTGCCATCGCGCCCTCTCCTTCACTATTATCCTCGTCTGGTTCGTCACCATCTCCTTGAACCTCGTCTCCTCCGCCCTGTCCAACTGAATGGGAATTTGCTGACAATGCATCTGAAAATAAAAAGCCCACAACGTTTCATCAACAACAAAGTAAGATTTAACGTTAGTGTCTCACAATTGGGCGTAAACGTGAGCCATTTGTATAACTAACTCCGCTAACAGCTAAACCCGCGCGCCGAAAAACAAGCCACAATCGCCACGATGAGGCGAATACTGAGGTCAGTGCTCCCAATCGTGCTCCCCAACCGCACTGCGCATGCGTTAGGCCGAATTTCTCATTGGCTGATTTTCCATAACTGTCATCAATTCGGATTTCCGACTTCATTTTGAATTGGTCTCAGTTCGGATTGCCAGATGGACATTTTAAATTTTGAACTAAGTTCCCAAGTAAATCCGGTTCAATGTGGAAATTACTAACTGTAATCTAATCGGATTTCCGAGTTCATTTTGAATTGGACTCATTTAGGATTTCCAAAATGAACATTTTAAATTTTGAACTAAGTTCCTAAGTCAATCCGGTTCAATTTGGACATTATCAACTGTCATCTTATCGGATTTCCGAATTCATTTTCAACTAGTTTCAGTTCGGATTTTCCAAAACTGTTATTATTTCGGATTTCCGACTTCATCTTGAATTGGTCTCAGTTCGGATTTCCAGACTGGACTTCTCAAATCCCGAACTAAGTTCCTACGTCAATCGGGTTCAATCTGAACATTAAGAACTATAATCTAATCGGATTTCCGAATTCATTTTCAATTGGTCTCATTTCGGATTTCCTAACTGAATATTTTAAATTGTGAACTAAGTTCCCAAGTCAATCCGGTTCAGTGTGGACATTACCAACTGTAATCTAATCGGATTTCCGAATTCATCTTAAAGTAGTTTCAGTTCGGATTTTCCACAACTGTTATCATTACGGATTTCCGAGTCCATTTTGAATTGGTCTCAGTTCGGATTTCCAAACTAAATTTCTTGAATCTTGAAATAAGTTTCTACGTCAATCTGATTCAACGTGGACATTGTCAACTGTAATCTATTCGGATTTCCGAATTCATATTAAACTAGTTTCAGTTCGGATTTCCAAACTGAACTTTTCAAATTTTGAAAGTAAGTTCTTAAGTCAATTCGGTTCAATGTGGACATTACAAACTGTAATCTAATCGGATTTACGAATTCATCTTAAAGTAGTTTTAGTTCGGAATTTCCATAACTTTCTTCGATGTCCGAAGGAATAATGCGTTTTCAGCAGGGAAATCAACTAATTATTATATTTATGACTGCGAAAGCATATTTTGCAATAAAAACGGTATTTTTATGCATTTTCTAATTATTATTTGTTTAAAAAAATTAATTTGCATTAATTGCATTTAAAACTAAAATAGAACTTTATTCCTAAGCTGAATGAAAATGTCCAGTTCCGAGAAATAGAATGTCGATGTTTACAATCTCAAAGTGACATATGAACCTAAAATTGGAAAAGGCTTGTTTTCGGATAATACGACATGTATTTGATTTTTAAAGGATTTTTAATGCAAAAAGCCCATTTCCGGGAAAATGTTGATTATCTAATTATGTAAAGGGAGACCGGCAATTGTTAATTGTACTTTCGCCCCCAATTTTTATAATAAAACCTTAGTATTAATTTGCTGCAGCAGTGATATGTGAAGTTTTGCCGTTTTCAAGAAAATCAACTTTCAAATATCCGCCACAACCCATATTTAGTTTGGCGAAACTATAAATCGGAAATTCGATTAGATTACAGTTGATAATGTCCACATTGAACCGGATTGAAGAAGGAACTTAGTTCAAAATTTAAAAAGTTCAGTTTGGAAACCCGAAATGAGACCAATTGAAAATGAAGTTGAAAATTCAACTAGATTACAATTTTTAATGTCCACATTGAACCGGATTAACGTATGGGAACTTAGTTCGACATTTAAGAAGTCCAGTATAGAAATGCGAACTAAAACCAATTCAAAATGAAGTCGGAAATCCGAATTGATGACAGTTATGGAAAATCCGAACTGAAACTACTTTGTTATCGCTTTTTTTAGCACCCTCTCAGGTTATCGTGGGTCGTTTCAGACCCAAGGCATGTTAAAACGCTCAATTATCAATACAAAAATCTGGTAAAATTCCTGTACACTCTTGAACAGTTCTGCTTTAAGGGCAGATCATGAGGATTGCAAAAAAATTTAAACAAATATTTTATTTTTAGTGATAAACACACCCACCTCCCGAAAATGCAGACATTTACTAAAAAATTCATAACTTTTAAACAAATTGAGATATCTGAATTTTCCAAATAGCATTGTAAAGTTCAACAAGCGTATTTCTAAAAAAAAATACAAACTCGATGGGAACAAAAGGAATGCTTGAGTTTGTAGTGTCAATTAGCGCTTTTTTCGAAAGAGGAAATTTGAGGTTTCAAGAAATAACTCGATATATTTCGATACATACAAATTTTATTTTTGTAGAATATTATATATATTCATAAAGAAAAAACAACAATATGCCTATAATATGCCAACAATATGCCTTAAATTCTATCTTCTTGTAATTACAAACAGTCTCTGCAACATGCGTAACGGTGTTCGTCGCAAATGGCTAACCTACACTTCACGCAACATTGGTTCGTTTTCCGATCTTTTTTCGGATCACAAAGTGAACATCGCTTCCTTTTTTCGAGTTTGTCATTCAAAATGTTATCCTCAGGTTCGTTGAGGATGGATCTTATGTTACTCATAAGAATTCTCGGAAGATTTGGTGTGTTCAATCTAGTTCTCATGTGAGGTATAACCAGTTCAAGTACCAATTCTTTTAGAAATTGGCGACGATCCCTGACTGGATTTTCGCATTCGAAATTATATAGGATGCACGCATCAACACCTGCCTGATCCAAAATACCCATGAAAAGACGCATAGGCCAACGACGAGTTTTACGAGCGCAAGTGAATGAATCGCACAAGAAATCGAAAACGTCGGTTCCGGATTTCGTTTCATTGTACATCTGTACCATCTCCGGTTTACCTTTCGATCCTCCAGACACAAATTTGTGGTACGATGACAAGCATAGAACAACTTTATTCTTTTTCGGACAGTAGGATAACAGAATGTTTTTGCCATCGTAACCATATCTGGTTGTGCCAGCAGCCGCAGTTTGTGTAAATGAAACAGGAATGTGTCTTTTATTTTTGCGCACCGTTCCGAGCATGGTCAAACTAAATTCATCTTTCATTCTGTTGAAAAGGTCGACAGATGTAAACCAATTATCAGTTGTTATATGTCTGTTGGTACCATAAATTGGCTGACATAGATTTCGCACGTAATAATCCGGTACCGACTCTGCGCGTTCAGGACTTACTCTACCAATATACGGGATGGCATTGTAGAGATAAAAAGTTTTAGCGTCGTTCAGAGTTACAATTTTGATTCCGTACTTTGCAGGTTTCGATTTTATGTAAACTCGGGCTGAAAACTTTCCTCGAAAACCAAGCAATTGCTCATCAATTGTTAGAAAATCAGAGGCTGTATAGTTATCCTGGTAGTTTCCGATAAAAGTATCCCATAACTCGCGAATCGGTGCGAGAGCATCAGTTTCTCGACGGACATGCCGAGTATTTTTATCATCGAAACACAGCCTCGAGGATATAAACTTGAAACGCATTTCTGTCATTGTGCTTTTATATAAATTACAGCCAAATGCGTTCGACCATAGTTCTTCGACCGAGACGTTGCTTTGTCTCTGATACCCTCCTAAATACAACAGGCCTATATAAGCTTGAATTTCTATTTTAGTTACACTAGTTGATTGCGCTGGCGGATATGTACATTGGTTTGACGCGCGATAATTCTCGATTTCTGCATTAGTGTACTGGACCACCTGGTCCAGCATCGCATCAGTAAATAACAAATGCCAAAATTCATACGGAGTTTTACAAGGGCTATTACCTTTTCTTCCGGGTACATGACCTACCAGCCTTGACCTTCGTCCTCGAGGATCTGGAAGTTCCGTTGACCACTTGTACTTATTTTTTCCATAAACGAATTTCTTCTTTCTCGAACCTTTTGCCTTCTCCTTCCTTCTTCTGCTCTCTGCTTCATCTTCTTCAGATTCGTCATTCTCATCTCTCTCTATCTCTGATTCATTTTCTTTGTCACTCTCATCAAAACAACTATATTCAGACGATTCTTCATGTACGAAATCAATTTCATCCTCGCTTTCCTCGTCCAAATAGCTGACTTTTTTCCGTACGTGGACGAAGAATTCTAGAGACTTCAACGGACGTACGCTGCGCCATGCTATAAAAGATGAAAATAGTTATTTGTGATACAAGTGCGCAAAATAGGTGATTGTGTGCGAGCGCGAATGTTACAGCATAAGCGCGCACGAGCGAAGCGAGTGTGAAAACGTAGACGAGTGCTTCGAGCCGCAGGCGAATGATGCAATCACATGAGTTACTAATCACCTATGCGCACGCGTATCACACACCATGTTTTGCAACGCTTGCCCGAAAAGGTTGTGTTAGGAGGAGGTAACAAAAAATACTAATTTTATATTGCACAGGGTGGAGTGAATAAATTTTTTGAAAAAAAGAAAATTTTTTAAAAATGTTTAAAAAAAATGTTCGAAACAAAAGTGTTGTAAAAAAATTGTGGGAAAAAATTTTTGAAAAAAGAATTGTTAAAAAAAAATGTTTGAAAAAATTTTGGAAAAAAAATGTTTGAAAAAATTTTGAAAAAAAATTTGTAGTAACAAAATTTTTTGAAAAAAAAAAAATTTCAAAAAAATGTTGGCTAGTGTTTGAAATACCTCATCTCGAAAGTGCGCATGCGCAGCTTTTTTCACCAGTGCCTAAAGTAAGCTATTCTCAAACTGCGCATGTGCGAAAATCATTCGCACAGTCTGCTCGAATGAGGTCCGTTAGGCATAATTTAGAAGCATGAAAACGTCAACTTTTGAGGGTGATGTTGCAAAAAACAATATACCAGAACTCCAATATAAGGACAGTTCGGGGGTTGCCTCGCGCTGGCCGTGGCACTAAATTAGTCGTCGGAAACGTAAACAGTCAGGGTCGTAAAACCACTTGTGTTGGATTTTTCTCCCGCTTTTGTCGCTCCCGCTTACTGCGACGCATTGTTGACATTGCCTGTGCGCTGAGAAACTGCGGGGGCTAGCATTTCCAGGAAGAACTAAATCAGTCGGCCTTATATTGGAGTTCTTGTGTATATGACTTAAAAAAAGAGAAATCTTTCGAAAATACTCATAAACTTCATAAAAATTCAAAAACTTACCTTATCGCTCAAAACAAGTTTGCACCACAGTTAACGTTATCGTGGGTCGTTTCAGACCCAGAGCGAACTTGACCTGCTTACTGCGAAGGCACGGCTGTCACTCGAGTAAGGCGATTCAGCACAGAGGGTCCTCTAGTCCTAAAGTTTTTTTAGAGTGGGGATAGATATTCCCGTGGTACACGGAATCTGCGTAATAAGACAAAAGAAAAATGCCTTGGGTCTGAAACGACCCACGATAACCGAATCGGGTAAAGATGAATTCGGAAATCCGATTAGATTACAGTTGGTAAAGTCCACATTGAACCGAATTGCCTTAGGAACTGTTCAAAATTTAAAAATTTCAGTCTGGAAATCCGAACTGAAAGTAGTTTAAAATTAATTCGGAAAACCAAATAGATTACATTTGATTATTTTTCACATTGAACCGGATTGACTTGGGAACTTAGTTCAAAATTTAAAATGTTCAGTCTGGAAATCTGAAATGAGACCAATTTAAAATGAACTCGGAAATCCGAAATGGTAAAAGTAATGGGAAATCCGAACTGAAAATACTTCAAGATGAATTTGGAAATCCGATCAGATTACATTTGGTAATGTCCATACTAAACCGGATTGACTTAGGAACTTATTTTAAAATTTAAAAAGTTAAGTTTGGAAATCTGAACTGAAACTCGTTGAAAATGAATTCGGAAATCCGATTTATATTACAGTTGATAATGTCCACATTGAACTTGATTAAAGAAGGAACTTAGTTCAAGATTTAAGAAATTTAGTTTGGAAATTCGAACTGAGACCAATTCAAAATGAACTCAGAAATCCGAAATGATAACCGTTATGGAAAATCCAAACTTGAAATACTTTAAGATGAATTCGGAAATCCGATTAGAATAAATTTGGTAATGTCCACATTGAACCGGATCAACTTGGGAACTTAGTTCACAATTCAAAATGTTCAGTTTGGAAATCCGAAATGAGACCAATTGAAAATGAATTCGGAAATCCGATTAGATTATAGTTCTTAAGGTTCAGATTGAACCAGATTGACGTAGGAACTTAGTTCGAGATTTGAGAAGTCAAGTCTGGAAATCCGAACGTAGACCAATTCAAAATGAAGTCGGAAATCCGAAATACTAACAGATATGGAAAATCCGAACTGAAACTAGTTGAAAATGAATTCTGAAATCCGATTTGATTACAGTTGATAATGTCCACATTGAACCAGATCGACTTAGGAACTTAGTTAAAAATTTAAAATGTTCAGTTTGGAAATCCGAAATGAGACCAATTCAAAATAAACTCGTAAATCCGAAATGATGACAGTTATGAAAATGAATTCGGAAATCCGATTAGATTATAGCTGTTAATGCCAGATTGAACCAAATTGACATAAGAACTTAGTGCGCGATTTAAAAAGTACAGTTTGGAAATCCGAACTCAGACCAATTCAAAATGAATTCGGAAATCCGAACTGTTGACAGACAGGGAAAATCCAAACTGAAACTAGTTCAAAATGAACTCGGAAATCCGATTAGAATACATGTGAGTGATGTCCAGATTGAACCGAATAGATGCTCTAATCGGCAATTTTTTTCAATTGGGCAGCCGGATTGAAGCTTAATGAACCAAACTGATACAGATAGAATATCAATCCGGTTCAAATGGTCCTTTTATATAGGGCCGTTAGTGCTGCCCGAAATTCCGGCCTACAGATTACAAAACTAAGCATATTTATAACCTCTTTTTCTTCATCTACATAGAATAGAATATGTGAGTTCACAACAATTTAACAGTGGTAATCACAATGCAATATCACATTTTCAGGATCATGGACGGGCCAAAAAAGAATCTAACAAAGGGCAAAAAATTATTCGCCAGTCCAGTAGTGGAAAGAAAATAAAAACTCCTAAAGCTCTTCTACCTACTTCCTCAGATGAGGCTCCTCGCAAAAATAAATTATCCGTCGGTCTATCGGCCTGTATAAAGGATCACATTAGAAAATTAAAGGGATCACTAAATAAATCAATAAATGTGATTCGGCCAAATCAGCTTCGACAAAAAAGTACTACCGGGTCCAAAACCAATTCAACCAATTCCAATTCTATACCAAAAAAAAACGATCCTTCGTCGAAACACAAGCAATTATCGACTACAAAACCTTCATCTTCTGCAAAAAAATTGCATGAAAACAATACTGACGAAACGCTTCATGAAAGTCAAGTGTCTGGAGAGCAGCTACCTCTGTCGAAAGCCAAACCATCATCATTAAATTCAAAACCCTCAGGAGAGGATTTATACGAACAAAATGTCGACATAACGATTTCTGACAGGTTAGTAATGAACGACCAGCTATCACAATTCGAAGTATCTGCCCCAAGCAGTTCACGTATAGATGATCTTGCTTGTCTTCAAAAAATTGTGGACTGATGAATTGAAATCAGTTACACTTGTCAAACTGGGAAGATGATATTGATCCCTCCTTCAAATATCCTATAGATCCATATAGAATTTTTATGAGTTTCTATAAGTTTCTGGCCGTTCTAAATGGTAGTGCCACTTAGGGAGATTTAGCCACATAGGAAATCTGTACGGATCTATATGGATGTTGCCAAGTCGTAATCTATATGGAATTCCAAACAGAAATTCTACTAGTTTCTAAATGGAGATTCCTTACAGTATTTTTAAGTCATCTCGCTATGTCCCGACCTCTATAAGGATCTATATGGATGTGACCAATATGTAATCTATATGGAATTCCAAATAGAAATTCTACTAGTTTCTATATGGAGATTTCTTACAGGATTTTTAAGACATCTCGCTATGTCCGGACCTCTATACGGATCTGTATGGATTTTACCAATATGTAATCTATATGGAATACCAAATAGAAATTCTAATAGTTTCTATATGCAGATTTCTTACAGGATTTTTAAGACATCTCGTTATGTCTCGACCTCTATATGGATCTATATGGATGTTACCAGTATGTAATCTATATGGAATTCCAAACAGAAATTCTACTAGGTTCTATATGTATATTTCGAACAGGATTTTTCAAACATTGCGCTATGTCCTGACCTCTATATGGATCTATATGGATGTTAGCAAAATGTAACACAGGCCGACAAAATTTGACAAAGGTCCGGAACCAGAGACCAGACCTAGTATGCCCGAAGGGTTTTGCTGCGCTGAATCCGAATCCGACCTCAGAAAAATTCCAGCGCCCTCAGTTTTCGAGATATTCTAACCTAAAAGGGTCAAAAACCCGTTATTTTGATGTTTTTGAGGCCCCGTACACCTTTAAAATGCGATTCCTACCTTTTTGATAGGATTTTTCATAGCCGAGATATGGCGGATTCAAATATGAAAAATTTCTCTTTTCACGGATATCAATTTTACTACAAAAATATTTGCCCAGGGAATGAAAGTAGCACAACTATGTCTATCACAGCTTGTTACATGATCATATAACCCCAGACCCCCGATAAGCTGATTCCCTTAACCCTCTAGCCCGGTAACCTGCAAATCTATAACCTTAGATCCCTACAACCTGATTTCCTTAACCCATGAGCCCTGTAAACTGCGAGTCTGTAACCCCAGACCCCTAAAACCCAATTTCCTTAACCCCCCGGACCCCTAAAACCCGATTTCCTTAACCCCCAGCTCGGTAACCTGCGAGTCTATAACCCGAGAACCCCACAACCGGATTCCCCACCCCCCGAAGCCCGGTAACCTGCGAGCCTATAACCCGAGAACCCCACAACCGGATTCCCCACCCCCCAAGCCCGGTAACCTGCGAGCATATTACCTAAGAGCCACACAACCTGATTTCCTATCGGGCTCGAGGGTTAAGGGAATCAGCTTATCGGGGGTCTGGGGTTATATGATCATGTAAGAAGCTGTGATAGAGATAGTTTTGCTACTTTCATTCCCTGGGCAAATATTTTTGTAGTAAAATTGATATCCGTGAAAAGTGAAATTTTTCATATTTGAATCCGCCATATCTCGGCTATGAAAAATCCTATCAAAAAGGTAGGGATCGCATTTTGAAGGTGTACGGGGTCTCGAAAACATCAAAATAACGGGTTTTTGACCCTTTTAGGTTAGAATATCTCAAAAACTGAGGGTGCTGGAATTTTTCTGAGGTCGGATTCAGATTCAGCGCAGCAAAAGCCTTCGGGTATACTAGGTCTGGTCTCTGGTTCTGAGAATTGTTGGCCTGTGCATAATCTATATGGAATTCCAAACAGAAATTCAACTAGTTTCTATATCGAGATTTCTTACGTGATTTTTAAGACATCTCGCTATGTCCCGACCTCTATACGGATCTATATGGATTCTACTTATACGTAATCTATATGGAATTCCAAACAGAAATTCTACTAGTTTCTATATGGAGATTTCTTAAAGGATTTTAAAGACATCTCGCTATGTCCCGACCTCTATAAAAATTTACAAAAATGTATTCTATATGGAATTTCAAACACTAATTCTAACAGGTTCTATATGTATATTCCGGTCTATAAGGGCCAATGAGTCAATCTCCAAATCTAAATGAAAATACCACTAGAAACCCATAGAAACCAGCTCTTCTACCTATGGTAATTCCGTATAGATCCATATAGACCCCAGCGTCTATGAGGACAAATAAGCTATTCCTTCGAATCAAGTAAAAATATCACCAGAAATTCATAGAAAACAGCTCAGCGGCTGTTAGTAATTCCGTATAGATCCATATAAACCCAGGGGTCTATAAGGGCCAATGAGTCAATCTCCAAATCTGAATGGAAATACCACTATAAACCCATAGAAACCAGCTCATCTACCTATGGTAATTCCGTATAGATCCATATAGACCCCAGGGTCTATGAGGACCAATAAGCTATTCCTTCGAATCAAGTAAAAATACCACCAGAAATTCATAGAAACCAGCTCAGCGGCTGTTAGTAATTCCGTATAGATCCATATATACCCAGGGGTCTATAAGGGCCAATGAGGCACTCCCCAAAACAAAGTAAAAATACCACCAGAAACCCATAAAAAACCAGCTCATCTACCTATGATAATTCCTTATAGATCCATATAGACCCCAGGGTCTATGAGGACCAATAAGGCATTCCCTCAAATCAAGTAAGAATACCACCAGAAACTCATAGAAACCAGCTCAGTGGCTGTTAATAATTCCTTATAGATGCATATAGACTCAGGGGTCTATAAGGGCCAATGAGGCAATCTCCAAAAGTGAGTGAAAATATCACTAGAAACCCATAGAAACCACCTCAGCTACTAATGGTAATGCCGCATAGATCCATATAGACTCAGGGGTCAAATAGGCATTCTCCAAAGCTAAGTGGAAATACCATCAGAGACATATAGAAATACCCTCGGCGGCTGTAGGTAATTCCATATAGATCCATATAGAAATGCAGGTTCTATACGCATCTGGTAACAGTTTTTCGTGACAATAACCGACTTTTTCCACATAGACTTTTTTTCTATATGGTTCTATAAGTCCTTTCGTGGAGGGATGCATAAGGACAAAAGGAAAACTTTCACAAAGATTTCCCAGATTTTCGCAAACCTGCAGAAAATTTTCAACTTTAAGTGAAATATTAAAAACAGTTTTGTTTATGCAAATTTCATGGTATCAACTTCTAGCATAAACTTACTTTACAGCAATTTAAAAAATCAAGGCAAGACGATGAATGCAAAAGTGGAGATGTCAAGAGAAACAACCGAGAAGATACTTAAGTTACTGGCACAAAGAAGTTGGGGGCGAGAAAAGCTGACTCAAAATTTATATTGAAAACCGGAAGGATTTCCGCTAAGCTCTATTGAGTAGTTTCACCAGTTGGAGCAGAACGAGGATAAATTAACAGAACTGGTAGGTTTTTTCTACCTGAGAGACCTAGGTGGATATTTCTTTTACCAAAAAATGCGTAATTAAATTATTTTCATTCCTTGCATTTTGTTTCAGTACGACTACATGCAACACCTGGGCGGAGCCCAGGTACGCGAGTTAATAAATTGCGCTCTGAAAACTTTTATGACAGATCAGCCAGTTTGCGAGTTTAATTGGAAAAAATTAAGCGGAAGTGCGGAATTCGGCAATACTGCCACATGTAGTATATCCCTGGCGGACCGAACGAACGCAACGAATACGGTACAGCATATCCTTATAGTATCCACATCGTATCCTCTTCGTATCATGCAAGAAAAACTCATTAAAAAAGAAAGATGAACATTTCACTTGTGGAAATTCGGATTCTACGTGAAATTTTGCGTTAAAAGGTCACGGAGTAATCGCAATAGTTTTTCTTGCAACACTAAAAACTGTTGAAAAATATAATACTTTTCGATAACGTGGACTGAAGGCGAATTCAAACCCATCGTCGTTCAGTAGGAGTTAACTGCAGCCTATTAAGTGCTACTGAACGACGATGCGTTTGAAGTCGCCTTCAGCCCACGTTATCGATGAGTATTATATTTTTTTAAAGTTTTTAATGTTGCAAGAAAAACTATTGCGATTACTCCGTGACCTTTTAACACAAAATTTCACGTAGAATCCGAATTTCAACAAGTGAACTGTTCATCTTTCTTTTTTGATGAGTTTTTCTTGCATGATACGGAAATGATACGATGTGGATACTATAAGGATATGCTGTAGCGTATCCGTTCCGTTCTTTGGGTCCGCCAGGGATTGCACGGTAATTCATTGATTTATTCATGCAGGATACATAGTTCCTCTCGTTTTTTACCTATTCCCCTCTTTATCCCATTTCGTCTAAAAAAATTTAAAATCTCCTAAAATATATACGTAAAATAAAGAATTCTGACCTCTTTTTCTCCTTTTTGTCATCAAATTTTGTAAATCGAAAATCATACTATTGAGCAAAGTATAACGTAATAAAAAAATCTTACCATACCCATTTTTAAATTCTATTCTTCATCTGATTTTCAACCTTCCATCTTTTAGAATTTGTTTCTAATATTTAAATAAATTAATTAATTTATTAACACATATTGAATTTAATATTTTCAAAAGTTTTATCAGTACAATGTCCTGAAGCGTTCAATATAATTTATAAAAGCTATAAATCGTCTTTTCGTACCTAAAATTAAACCACTGTGATGCCTATTACATCTCATGCATTTCATCATTCATTAAGACACATTTTTTAAAAGCAGCAAAAGGCTGCCCCTTCTTTGTGGGTCCACAAAACATGACTGAATTTAAATGTGAAATGTAGGAGGTTCTTTGATCAACGAAGCAGCGTTGTAGAAATGCCCAAAAACTTTTTTAAATATAAGGGTAAAAAGTGATACGAAGAGTTACCTGTCCTTATTGCAGTATTTCAAATGTGTTCATGATCATTATTATATATAATAAGTTAACCCGATGGACTGCATAGGAAGATATTGCGTTTAATGCTTTTTTGCAACACTGTACGGGAAGTTCTCAGTGTATGCACCAAAAAATGAGCAGAAAATGGCCGATTCTTGATGGAGTCAAAGTGTGCGGAAATCATAACATTCCCGCACCAAATTTCATGCGGGAATTTTGACCATCATGGAGAGTCCACAATAGCATTGAGAAACCGACGTAGCATTGACTTGACGTAGACTTGACATAGCAGTAGCGTGGACGTAATGCGCGCGCATGTATTGCCAACTGCTTATTTTTATGTGTCGTTCGCGTTCCGCTGTCAAGAGACGGTCGGATCTATTGATCTCTTTCACTCTCATGAGTTTCCCACATGGAACGGCACCTTGAGTCGGCCATTTTAATCTTGATTCTCCTAAACAGCGGAATGCGAACGACACATAAAAATAAGCAGTTGGCAACACATGCGCGCGCATCGCGTCCACGCTACTACTATGTCAAGTCTACGTCAAGTCAATTCTACGTCGGTTTCTCAATCCTATTGTGGACTCTCCATCAAGCATACTTTGAAGAAAATCACCACCGGATGCTTGATGCAACAGTATAACCTGCCATTGGTCTAAATTTTTCGCGCGCGATTCAAAATCGAATTAACTTAATTCGATTTTAAATCGTGCGCCAGATTACAGCCAATTGCAGAATTTGTCCAGCGTGATGGCCAACGCACGGTGAGCGCGCAGGCTGTCCATTTTATCAACAATACCATCATTTCGTCAGCTGAGAAGTTGAGCGTTTAGGTTAGTTTGCCTGGTGCAACTTCCTGCATCGACTTCCCTTTACAGGGGTTACAAAAAATAGTATATGATACTGTAACGGGTCAGAAGAATCACTTTAAATATTTTTTATTGTGCCTGAACTATATCGCAGGACTTCTTTATTGTAAGAGATCTTTGTTGGTCAGGGGTACCAAACGGACTAACTGCCCCGCACAAGGGAAGCAGTGGCAACGGGCCCTTGCTTCTGGGACTCGAAGAGTGGGGAGGATAGAAGATCCTTTGACATTCCTGTTACAATCCCCTTCTTAGATTAGGTTTAGTCTCTAAACTTTTTTGCTAGATTTTATTTTAACATTAGTAGTCTTAATTCTACGATCTACATCTTTTATCTCTGCAGTAGGTGCAGTAGGAGCGACAGTGTAATGCACTGTTGGTGTTGCGGTGACCTGGGTTTTTACGCAAAATATACAAATCTTTTTAGGAATGCATTCACGAAGTCGGGCGAAGATTCCACATTTGTAACACATAAAAACTATGATTGCAGCAATTGCTGTATATCCTAAGTACTGCAGCCAACTGGTGGCCTGTTCTGTCCAGGTTCGCGTTCTTCTGTCTCTAGTGACCTTATCTATTGCATTTTCGATGTCGTCGACTGATTGTTTTAAATTATTTAAATTCAGAGGCCTAATTTCTTGTGTCAACGGTATCAGCTTGTCTTTTATAGAATCTAATTGTTTGTCGGTATATGGTAATGAAATATTTTTCCTATAGCTTATTTCTCTTGTTATTGTGTCGGTAGAGCTTAATTTTAATATAATATTTAATCCGTTCAATATACATTTGTCCTTACTAACAATCTTCGTAGGGCCCTGGATTTTAATTTTATCATGACCTGATTCACACAATGCATCAACCTCTAGTGGTTCGTGGGGTATTAAAATGTATCCATTCATAAGTGGTATAAAAGCGATGTTCATAATTTTAAAGGGGGAATATTTGCACTCATCCTTGATTGTCTTTACATTCATCCGTAATATGCTATTCTCGCAGCTATTAGTTTCTGACATTAAATATGTGGGTTGCGTTCGTTTACAAATTTTCATCTGACCATAATTTTTACATAGTTCTAATATTGTTCTATCTGTAGGTACGTATGTAGTGTGCCCCTGTCCCATCAATAAGTATTCGTAGTCAGGAATTATGGCAAGGAAAACTGAACCAATTTGTTTGGGAATAGGAATTAAGTGTTTAATTTCATATATTTCGGTTTCTGGGATAGGAATGTGGATGGAATAAACAAATCTATTCTTTGTGATAGCCACGTTGACTGTCGAGACGTCGACGATATGCTGGAAGTTTGTCTGTTTTAAAGGGATAGTGTATTTGACGTTGAACTTTTCTTCGAATTCTTTCATCTCCATTATCAGGATTGCTGGTGTTAGGAGCTGAGGATGGACTATTCCGTTTTTTCCGTCATTTATCGCATTTATCAGTAAGTTGATATCTTCACCCAATTCATCAACTATCATCATGCAAATCGTCATTTGGTTTGAGATGGCTATATTTTTTGTATTTCTGTTTGTTCCGTTAACTATTTGATTGATGCGATTATTATTTTCTCGACTGTGTATTTCAAGGGTCTTAAAATCGGTAGAGGCTGAATTCAACAATACTTTTATAATCTTAGTTTGATTAGAAATACTTTGTGACATGACTTTGTTGTCATTGAACAGTTTATCTAGCTCTTCGTTGATATATTTCATATCGTTTTCACTTATAGTACCAAAAAGTGTTTTCGATACATCGCCTATGAAGTTAAAAAAACCCTCTTTCAACTCGCTTTCTGCCTAGAAGTTGGTTTAAAAGATTTCTCTGATTGTTTAAACGCTGTATTCTTGATTTTATTAAGTTCAGCTCAAATTTTTCTAAACTGGCACCACATTGATGTGACACGCATGCGAAAATTTGTTGCAATGATTCATATCGCTCGTCTATTTCGTTGGTCTCTACTCCTAGTATCATATTTCAGGTGTCGTGATAGAGTTGAGCCTGCCCTAATTTTTCCGAGTAAATGGTTACCTCGGTTAGGTCAGTTGTGATGACCTCAGCCGATATGATCTTCAATATCCATAATAAGATTAGGGCCATCATCTGAAACATCATTGGTAATAGGGCATCAGTTGATTCGAATGTATTCTAGTTCGCTTGTCGTTAAACAGGATTGTGTAATTATTGTTCTCCTGTCTCTCTGTAATTACTGCTGGGCCTTTCCAGGAGGGAGAAAGTTTGTTCTCTGGATGGTTATTAATAAACTTGACCAGGTCCCCAGGCTCGAAGATACCTTGTGGTATAGAGATTTTTGAATCCTGTAACTTTTTGTATTTGATTTTTTGTATCTCTATTTTTTCTTTTGCCTTTTGGAGATAGTGTTCATGCTTTCTTTTCCATAGATTGAGTAATTCCTCGTACCTGACATTTGGCGTGGTGCTTAACATCGAGGGCAAATTTGCATCTCTCCCAAAGGTCAGTTGAAAGGGGGAGTATCCGGTGCCTTCATGTTTCATAGTATTGTATGCCATACACATTATTTTTAAATTTTGATCCCATTCAGTGCTATGATCTTCAATGCTGGTTTTCAGTAAATTTTTAATAGTCGAGTGGGCTCTTTCGAGTGCTCCATTGCTTTGTGGATGATAAACTGTGGTTTTTATGTGCTTAATCCTGAATAGATTTTCAAAATTCTGTACCAGTTCAGATACAAAGTTTTGTCCCTGATCTGTTAAGATATTCTTTGGTGCTCCGAATAGATATATGTAGTGATCGAATAACCCTTCTATAATGCTTTCAGATGCCGCATTCTTAAGAGGTATCAAGATTAAGTACTTTGTGAGCATATCTTGGATGCTGAGAATATATTCGTTTCCTGAAAGTGTCAAGGGTAAAGGTCCGAAAATGTCCATGGCTATTTTATCGTTGGGGTTGACAGGCGTGTCTGGAATAATTGCTGGACATTGTCTTTTAATTCTAACCGTTTTTTGTAGTTGGCAAACGGGACATCGTTTGATGTAGTGGATGATTTCTTGTTCCATATTTTTCCATTCTCCAAGAGTTCTAGCTCTTTCAATAGTTTTGTTCTCCCCAAAATGTTGTGCCGTAATAGATCCATGAGATTCCTTTATAATTTCCCATTTTTCTTCTTGAGTGAGCTCTGCTCGTGGTGTGTAGCAGGTGTGAAATTGCTGGTCTTCATGCTTTTGGCTCAAGAAGTTGAGATAGTCCCGGATCTTCACCTTTTCTAAAGGGGTAATTGTTGGATCTATGAAGTGGTAACGTGTAATTGTTAGTTTAGAGCCCATGGCCTCTCGGTTTATTCTATCCAATACCTCCAGCCATTTAGCCTCGTTAAATTGAGGTAGTTTATATTGAGATGTATCCTGGATTCCTGTCCTTTCTTTGGATATAGTGCGCCAGAGATTACCTCCGGCGTTAGGTTTAACATTTTCTCTGCTAGGCATTCTGTTTGTGATGTATTTTTTATATTCTCTTAACAAATTTTCTCTCCCATCCGTTAATCCTTCCTCATCTGAGATAAGTTGATCTGCATCCATGCGACGCCGAGGAAACTCTCTGGACGTACCGGCTGCTTCTTGTCCTATTAATTCCTCTTCTCTTTCCACATCCAGCTCAACTTCTTCTGCTGTATTTTGTAGGGAATCTTCTTCTTGTTGAACTGGAAATAGTCTAGATAGACAATCTGCAGCTTTATTTTCCTTTCCTTTTACGTGTTCGACAGTGTAAAGATATTCTTCCAAACGTAATCTCCACGGTAACAATCGTGAAGAGGGATCTTTCACGTTGTGTAGCCATATTAACGCCTGATGGTCCGTTTGGATTGTAAACTCTCTCCCAAGAAGGTACTGTCTTAACCTTTTGCATGCCCAAACTATCGCTAACAATTCCTTTTCCGTTGTATTATAATTGATCTCGGCTTTGTTTAACGTCCTTGATATGTAACAACAGTGATGACCGTTTTGGGATAATACTGCGCCTAGTCCATGATTAGATGCGTCTGTCGTTAAAGTGAATTTCTCCTTGTAGTTTGGAAATCTCAAAACCGGTGCTGAGCATAATAGTTCTTTTATTTTGTCAAAGGATTCTTGACAATTCGTTGACCAGTCAAAAGGTGTCTCCTTTTGTGTGAGATTTGTAAGAGGCTTACAAATTTGAGAGAAATTTTTTATAAATTTTCTATAATACCCTGCGAGTCCTAAAAAGCTCTGAACTTGGGTGACATTCTGTGGTGGTTTAAAATCTCGTACTGCCTGTATTTTTGCGGGGTTAGGTTTCACGCCGTCCTCAGTTAACAAATGTCCTAAATATTCGAGTTCTGGGCGTAAATACTCGCACTTGTCAGGTTGAAGTTTTAATCCCGTTTCTCTGAGTCTGTCAAATAGGCTTACTAGGTTCTCGTTGTGTTCCTTTAAAGTTGAACCGAATACGACAATGTCGTCAAGATAAACAAAACATTTGTTTCCTACCAATCCTCTCAGGGCATTGTCCATCATCCTTTGGAAGGTAGCGGGAGCATTTTTGAGTCCAAAGGGCATTCTGTTAAATTCAAAATGACCTTCAGATGTCGAGAAAGCCGTGTATTTCTTTGATGTTTCACTCATTGGGATTTGGTGAAACCCAGAGCTGAGGTCAAAGGCAGAAAAGAATTTTGCATCTCCTAATTGATCTAAAATGTCCTCGATGATGGGTAACGGATATGCATCTTGTTCCGTGTCCTCATTTATCTTTCGAAAATCGATTACTATGCGCCATTTCTTCTTGCCAGAAGCGTCTTCCTTTTTTGGCACCACCCAAATCGGCGAATTAAAGGGTGAATTCGAATCTCGTATGACGCCTTTTTCTTTCAAGTCATGCATTTGTGTTTTTATTTCTTCTTTGTGACATTGGGGAGGACGATAAGATTTAACATTTACTATCTTGCCGGTTTTCAAAATTATTTCATGTTCTACTAAATCGGTACAAGGAAATGGGTCTCCTTCAAGGTTAAAAATGTCACTGTATCCTGCTACCATTTTCCATAAATAAGGACGTTCTTTTTCTTCTATGTGGTCCAATCTCGTTTTGTTTAATAGATCTTGTATCCGTTTTGCCTGATTTCCTTCCGAACTAGTGACACTGACTCTACTTGTTTCTTTAATTTGATCGACTTTATCATACTCCAAACTGCTTGGTATTTTTAAGGGGATATTTCCATAATTATATAAGGGTACAACTAATTCTTGGTTCTCTATTTTGTACACGCCGTCGGGGATTGAGTCGTGATTTTCTATATAGACATCTTGATCCTTTTCTACAACTTTGATCCGAGTTATCTGTGCTGTGTTTCCCGAAACAAATGTTCCGTCCTCATAAAGGGGTAATTTTTTGTTATCAAGGTAAAGGAAATCTTTAGTTATGTGATATTTATCGAATGCATTAAAGAATTGTCGGCCGATGATACCTTCTTCTGGCAAGGAAAAATCATTATCAATTATGTGAAATAAATGCGACTTCCCTAAGTATGGTATTCTTACTGCTTGATAAGAATAATTAATATCTCTCCCCATGGCAAAACGTTTCCTCATCTCAAATGGTGTTCTTTCTATGGGAACTTCAGAATGTTTAATGAGATTAATAGAGGCTCCTGAATCTACTAGTAGTCTATAGGTGCGTCCATCAGAATGCTTTCCATGTATGGATTGCAATCGTCCGCTGATTGCAGAAACTCTGCAGATTCTTCGTAGCGTTCGATTTCGTCCTGTTCCTGTGATGTTACTTCGTATCATTCTAATGGGTCTTGTAGATCTTCCATCTCCTGTATATTCCTGATCTCTGGCGGTCTTCTCTGAGATGTTCCATTGCGAAAACCCTGTTGCTTTGATTTCGCATAGCATTGTTTCTCCAAATAGCCCGGTTTCTTACAGAAGTTACAAGTCATTTGCATCCTTTGTTGTAAAGGTAGTCCGTGGTTCGGACTATCGGAGGGTTGATTTCGCATTTGTGGCTGTTGATTTCGGGCCGCAGGTACCGTTACGTTCCTCATAGGTAGTCTAAGAACATTTGGTTGTACTGGTCGAGGTGTTATGGAAACTTTCGTACGCGTACGTTCTCTGCACCACACTTCTGCTTCCAGAGCTTCCTGTAAAGCTTGGTTCAAACTTTTGGGTTTTAAGGGTCGCACTTGATGGCTAATGTCATCGCGTAAGTTCATAACGTACCTCTTCGTGGCAGATTTTTCCTCCATTTGAAGAGCTAATTTCCGCTCTATTCCGGATGAATATTCCGATTGAATTGTATAAATCAATTCATTATACGCACTTCTAAATCTTTGATTAAAAAACTGAACTGAATCATGATTTTGCCTGATAGTTTCGAGTTTACTACGACACGTTTCCAGAGTGGTTGTAGTAGCTAAATTTGTTTTTAAAGCACTGTACAGATCATCGTAGCTACTTATAGGGTAGTGCCGGATTGCTCTCTTAGCACTTCCAATTATTTTCTCCGTTAAAATGTAGTCCAGTAGTAAACTAGGTTGGGAACATCTTAACCTCGCGCGTTTCACGGTCTTGATGAAATCGTGTACGCCAACATCATCTTGGCCGTTTAAAACCTCGACCGTGCGGATGATTTCTTTGGCCTGGGAAAGCGGTTCGACGTTCTCCATTCGGTGCATCGCTGGTAGCAATGGGTTGCTTCTCGGAAAAGTGCGATGAGCGGGTGCTGGCAGCCGGTTAGTATACTGCGAGAAGGAATTTGGGACCTGAACACATTGCTGGTCAATGACCTGCGCGGAGAAACTTTGGGGCTGTTCACCTATTCTGCTAGATCTCACAGATTCACGTGGGGATGCCGGCTGTTGGCTAGTACATTGAATGACGGGATTTGGGGGCTGAAGTCGAACACGCGGCTCTGGGTAAGTGTTAGACCACTGGGGGACGGAATGTATGGGCCGAACACTTTGAAACTGGTCACTGCACTGTGTGAAAGAATTTGGGGGAACGCCGGGCGAGATGGGTCTCTCCGGGGGGACGGGGTGTATAGGCCGAACACTTTGAAACTGATCACTACACTGTGCGAAGGAATTTGGGGGAACGCCGGGCGAGATGAGTCTCTCTGGACCACCTGCTGTTTGGTCGCGATCGTGCGTTTCCTCGTCTGGCGACGATTCCTTTTCGGATGACTCGGAGTGCTGTGGCGACAATGCTTCCTTTTCAGACGACTTGGAATGCTGTGGATGGTCGTTCGATTCATCCTCCGTGACCAAGGCATTGCTAAACTGTGCGAGACTTCTAATTTCGCCCGCTCGCTTCAGGTTTTCTTCGTTCAAAGTCGTGAGGCTAGTTTCGAACCTGTCCTGTTTCTCAACGATTATTTGAAGTTGGTTGAGGATCAGTGTTAGAACATCCTGATCTTGTTTTGACGAATTCTCTGAAGTCATAGTGGGAGCGGTCGTACAGGGCTCAGAGATGGAGCTATCAGAATCTGTGGAAGTGTCTGTATGTGTGGGATAGTGTGTACTTAAATTTTCCCTATAGGCGTGGAAAGCCAGTTTTAAACCTGATTGCGAGTGTCGGGTGTAAGTGTCGCGAACGCGTAACAATATGATATTTTATTTGATTTTAAGCACTGCACTTGCGTGATTTCATTACATCTCATTACAAAAGTATAACAACGTCTGAGCACAAATTTTCTAGCTTATTTTCTAAATAATTTATTTTTCAGAAATAAATTCTGCGCTTACGGGGTCGTGCTATGCCAACAGTATACCGACGCCTTAGCAAAAATTTTCTATCTTATTTTTTAAAAACTCGCTTACTTTTTCTTTGTTGAAACTCTGCTTCCTGGTTGTCGGGCTGCACCGTAGTAACAGTCCGGAGTCCTGGATTTATCCCTTGATATTAACCTCCGTAGAGATTTCGTTGCCACTACTGCAAATTCTGTTTCCTGGTTGTCGGGCTGCACCGTAGTAACAGTCCGGAGTTCCTCGATTTTAACCACCGTAGTGATTTCCGCTTTCCAGATTGTCTTCCAAAGATAGGGTCGTTTGATCTCTAAATTGCTCCGTAGAGACAAGATCGTGTACTCCTATCCTGGCAGGATCGCCAATTTTGTAACGGGTCAGAAGAATCACTTTAAATATTTTTTATTGTGCCTGAACTATATCGCAGGACTTCTTTATTGTAAGAGATCTTTGTTGGTCAGGGGTACCAAACGGACTAACTGCCCCGCACAAGGGAAGCAGTGGCAACGGGCCCTTGCTTCTGGGACTCGAAGAGTGGGGAGGATAGAAGATCCTTTGACATTCCTGTTACAATACGCGTTCATGATTATTTATTCATTGTTCATGACAATTTCTCGTGTTGATAAAAATGTATAGCTGCATAAAAAGATATTTATGCCCAGCAAAAAAGAATGTATTGATACGAATTGAATTGAAAATACTGAGCCACCCTACAAATCCCGCTTTGCGACAATGACGCATTGGACCTATGTGTCAATGCATGTAAATTCGTGAAGACGGTATTTCAATTTTGAATCTTTCTATACGTACAAATACAGTACAAAAGTCTAAAGTCAGTTAACCCTCAAAGCGCCCACGAGGTATGAGAAGATCCCACTTTTTTTTGCGCGCGCGCGATTATACTGCAGCCATTTTTTTTAATTCGGGTTCTGTGGTGCCTCTTAGCATTAGTTGAACATCTATTCTTTCGATCGACACAGTTGGAAAGCGGCTGCGTAGATTACTTCAGCTTCTGCATACGTGAGAAGCAGTCGCCGTCTCGTCGGGGTTCGCCCACGACCCACCTTTTTTGAAAGATGCACTATAATAATTTTTTTTTCTTGAAGAGCTATATTTCGAGAATTACAGGTTAAATTTTTAGGTTGAAATATTCAAAATTGACTGAGTTATGATTGTTTCGTGAAAAAGTCATTTTTTACGTTTTCGTAAGATTTTTATTTTTCTAACACGCAGCAAAAATTTTTTCGTCAATAAAACCTATTTACAAACTAATATCGGGACAGAAAGTCTTGACACTTGGGAAAAAGTAGGTCTATCTCAGTGAAAAAAAATCGCACATAGTTCGCATTTAGCAAAGCTGATTCGGAATCTTTCTGCCTGTTCAACGACGTTTGTCGTATTTTTGTTGTCGTAAGAACAACAAAACCGGAGAAAAACACGGTTGAAAATGCCTAAATTTTGAAGGTCAACTTTCAGCTGCTCCTAAAGTCGTAAAAATGTCCGGAAACAATGGAAAAAATTCATGTGGATTCCTTATCTATTTGCGAATGGAGCCCAACTTTGAAAATCAAAAAATATTAAAAATTGTGGTCACCAGGATTGTTAATGCAAGAAAAAATTATCTCTGGATTGAATGGAGATATCGACACGAATCAAGATTTAACAGAAAGAGCTCAGTATACTGATAAACCGCGGACAAATAAAAACTCGATAAAATTGTATATTTTCCTGTAAATTGAGTTCGCATAATTTGGACCTTAATGAGCTATGCTAAAGTCTCGCGAGGGAATAGTAGTATAAGAAAGAGGGTGACGGGTGACCATTGATAAGCTGCCCCCAACCGCGAAGACTTGAAAAAAAAGGGGTCTGCTTCTGTGCGGTTCCCTGCAGAGTATAGGTCAGACTTATGATTTGGTCCATGACCAGACCTGGCCATGTGGTTGTAATTTCCTTTTGGTCAGCAACTTTTCAGATGTTAGACTACCATATATTACGCAATTATACACAATGCAATTGTATTCTACGTCTACAGTAATGATTAACTCATAATTACATTTTTGTAAATGGTATTAAATAAGGCGTCATCTCTTTTTAATTACTGAAAAGAGTATTACAGTGGAACAGAATTGATTTATTCCTTTGTGAGTTTCTACAATTTGAACATTCCTTGTTCTTGATATGTATATGCAATTTAATTTTAAACCTTAAAAGTAAATTATAACACATTTGTGATTTTGAAAGTACTATTACTTTATATTATCGAGAATCAATAAAGATTATTTCCTTGATTCTTCTCAACTCGTATAAAATGCAATACCAAATAACTGTTTCAAATAAAATTATAAAAATAACACTAATAATAATATGTAGAATTTGTTCAACAATGAGTTAACTTATACATCAATAATAAACGGGTTTTTGTTTTCCCGATTAGAAAAATGACATTGGTTTATATATCAAGTTAGAACTAACTCCAAAACAAGGATAACTTTCGAATATCTCGTACACAAAATACTGAAAAGTTTGATGAAAATGTAATTGATAATCTTCGCAGTTTTTGCAATTGTTACCTTCCTGGTTCGGTACTTCTACATATACTATCTGTCCAAAAAAGTATAGTTACCAGAATTCGTGTACAAACTATAGCGAAAATCTTAGCAGAAAAAACTTCTACAGCTATAGGATGAAGAACATGTTGCAGATGAAGGTTTTGCCTATCCAGATACAGATTTTTATAATTATTTTCTGATGAGTGAAAGGTTAAAAAGTATAATTATCTTGCCGTCATTTAAGAATGCTGAACTTTTTATCGCTGTTAGAATCAAAAAATAAATTAGAAAAAATCTGCAAGACATAGACGAATTTCTTTGATCGTTTTTGTGATGGTAAAATTCAAAGTTAGAAATAACAATTTGTCATCATGTTAATAACAAATGAGTATTTAGGTGTCATCTTTGAAACTAAACGACGCAAGGAGGTAATTCTCGAAGCAAAATGCAGATTTTTTGCTTCTGAAAATGTTTTATGGAGTGTCAATAAGCAAAAATTTGTACTTACATGTTCATAAAATTAATTTTTTTTTGGAAAATATAAAGGCTTTCTGATTATCGACTGACCAACACTCACAATGGAAGTAAGTGTGACAGATAGTCGTAATTGTAGCAGTACCAGCAGCACAGACTCCTGCTGTGAGGGCGGTTGATTCCACAAAGAAATATTAATAACAATAAATTTTGAAAACGTTTAAGCGCAACTTGTAGCTCCTTGAATTTTCATACATCACTTTTAAGAAGTCAAAAATGTGCAATTTGCGTCGAGAATTATCTCCGCATGTTCTTCAGTTTCGAAGATGAAACTTGACTATTATTTCGTTATTTACTTCATAAAAAATAATTATTTTCGACTATAACATTTGCCATTGTGCCATTCAGAAAGAAATAGCCATTCAAAGTTGGAACATTTCTCTGTAACATGCAGTTTTTCCATATTTTCAGTATTTTCATCTGCTAAGATTTTGAGTACAATCAGTACAAAAATCGTGGTACACTGAGAGACTTTTTGTTAGAATAAATGATAAAAATGAATGAGAATTTAGTATAATATCGATCCAAAATAGGGAAAACAGGGTTTGCGTATCAAAAATTAATATAGTGGCTTCCAGCCGGCAAAATTAATATTTTTGTTTGAACAAATGGAAAGGATGTTGCATTAACTCTTATAAAACTTGCGAGAATTTAAAATTCACTATATCAAAGTTGACAAGCGAAGTTAAAACGATAGTAATACATTTTATTCGAAAGAGTAGAAACATCTTTTGAAGTTGTCATACAAAGCATATGAGAATCTCAAACGACTATATGAAAAATAACTCACTCCACCAAAAGATTTAACCTTCAGAAGGAGGAACTAAATATACAAATTAAATACAATTAAATACGGAAACACGCGTACAATTATATTTTTTATTATTATATACTTAATTTATTCATTACATACATAATCGCACGCTCAATCGCTATGAAAAATCGGAATCGCTGCGGCGAGATTCGAACCTAACTTACCCAAAACACTAACGCATTTCATCCCTAACAACTAAACCCCACGGCTAACTTATATTATGGAACATTTGGCAAAAATCTCGGCATGGCGGCGTCGCTTTACAATTCAGGGCAGAATAAAAAATATCTGGGCCCTGTTTCACGAGTGATTTGTTGCTTCAAAAATTTTGCTAATAGATAGGTTAAACATTTTATCACTTTCAATGATTAAATTGATTTTTTATAAAATACATTTTTTTTAAGGAACTGATAATATTCTTGTATGAATAACATTATCCAATTTGATATCTCAGTAACTCATTATAATAAACCTGAGTGTACTTAGATGTCATATTTTATAAATTGTACTCATTAAATTAAATCTTATCTTCTTAGTGTATAAATTTCGAGAGAAAAAATTCCTAATGATTTGAATCCCAGAGTAAATGAACTAATTGGAAATAGCAAGAGTTAACTTTCACTTAAAATGTTGTGAAACATAACCCTCGTGAAAAGATAGACCAACTTTAGATCACAGTATAGGCAGGTATATTCTTGTCCCGGCAGTTTGAACCCCCAATATCCCATCATTATTAGGCTCATCACGAGTCATACATTGTAAAGGAGGCGCTCTTTCTTGTAAGTTTCAACAGAAAGAGATGACGAGATGGAGGGAGGGACAGAGTTCCATAAATATAACGGCAACTGGTTGAAGCCTTCTAGATCTCGTAAATAATAATAAATCATCCCAGATTCTTTGGGACTTTTAGGTATAGCTAGTCTGTTGATACAGACAGCTATCCTTATTTAACAGAGAGAGTGATGTCTATTTCAATGCCCTAAAATTGATGCAGGTATAGACTGAAAGGTAAAAGACCAGAAAGAGACCAAACGTGGTTTGAAACTGGTCTAAATGTGATCTAAAGTTGGTCTTTCTTTTCACGAGGGAACCTTCCGGTATACATGTGATAAAAGCGCCTTTTTCACTACAACCAAGCATTTTTTGACAGAACTAAGGAGACAAATATAAATAATGTGTACAATATTACATAATAATATAAAAAATATATTTTTTCTGATAGTTAAAAGATTGTAGTAATAAAAAATTGTTGACTATTTTAAAAAAGAAGTTGTTCGGCTCTGCACAATCGAGCTCGATCGGAAAACGGCGGAAATACTCGAGGAGCATTCTCAAACGAAACTATATGAAAAATCAAGAATAAGGATTTTATAGATTGCCATGCGTCTCAGGTTGCTGTCAACTTCATATTGATAATATCGATTTTTAAAATACGTTTTCGAGATTATGATATTCACTATTTTTCTTATTCAAATTATTTTTCGAAAACTCAGTAAAAAGAATATCACTTTTTCATAGCGTTAATTCTTGAAATGGAGATTCATAATATTTCGTATTTAGAATACTACTTTGTCGTCTTCGTGTTTTAAATACTCATATGATAATATTAAACTTCGGTACTGTAATACGAATAACTGTAATAAAACCTCGGTTTTCCCCATTTTTGTACGATATTATACCAAATTCTAATTCATTTTTTTCATTTATTCTAACAAAAGGTCTCTCAGTGTATCTATATTTTTCGGATAGATATTAAAACATTACACATAAATTATCACACACTTTCACATTTCTCATTTTCTATTTTAGTATCTAATTCATAAATCTGTATACTGTAGTCGAAAATAAGTTTACTGGCAAATGAACGTCAATAATAACATACGAGTAATATAATTTATTCTACTGTGGAAAATGCGGACGGAATTCATTTCAAATCTTGCAGTCATGCTCAAGGCACGTATAATAATTTTCCACCAAAATATGTTGCTTCTCAAAGAGAATTGATAGACGACACATATATTACCGATGAACAACATTTCTGTTGAAAGTGTAATACTTTTCATCTAATGTATGGAACATTCTTGTCATCATATCCATCCTCTTATTTCTGATTCTGCGACTATGTCTCGTCTTCTTTCAAAATTGTTTTGAGTGAAATTGAGTAAAATTAATTGGTGGATAACTTCATAGATGAAAGCACAACATTTGTGTTAAGTTAATTCGGGTGGAACACAGTGAAACACACACGTATCGATTATAATAATATGAGCGTTTATTCAAAGTGTCCGACGATGTTGCATTCGGTAGCGAACTACAGAGACTAACGACATAGACAGATGAGTATAGGGAACCGGGCCCTCTACAGGCTAATGCCCGTGGGTGCTGTGTGTGCGTGAGGC
>CAKNXH010058245.1:0-21036 GCA_932178445.1 Andricus quercusramuli | reverse complement strand
GTTTAGTTCGTCTAGTCCATGTCTCCAGATGACAAAAGTGTCGTCAACGTAACGGCACAAAAATTCCGGTTTAAGCTTGGATTTGTTAAAGATTTTAGTTTCAAGATTTTCCATAAAAATGTTGGCTATTACACGTGAGATTGGAGATCCCATTGCTGCATCGGTGCCGTTACGTTGACAACACTTTTGTCAACTGGAGACATGGACTAGACGAACTAAACAAATTTTTCGATTTCATCAATCAAATACACCGTAATATCCAGTTCACTATGGAAATTGAACTAAACGGAAAATTACCTTTCTTGGACGTACTAGTTTATAAAAGATCTGATAACACATTAGGACATGAAGTTTACAGAAAACCCACGCATACAAACTGATACCTGCATGCCTCCTCCCACGAACACCCATCTCAAAAGCAATCGGTCATCAATTCCCTCGTATACAGAGCTATCTCCATGACAGATAAAGATAACTTACAAAAGGAATTACAAAATGTTGAACAAATCCTAATACAAAACGATTACACAAACAAACAAATTAATAAAGCAATAAGAAAATACACTCAAGAAAACAAGTCAACACAACCTACTAAAGAAAGAGAGAGAAAAACAACCACCATTCTACTCTACATTAAAGGTATCACGGAACAAATAGGAAGAATTCTCAACAAACACAACATCCAAACTATAGTTAAACCACCTGCAAAAATAGGACAACTTTTAAACAACCCTAAAGATAAAAAGGAACCTTTCAGGGATCTGGGAGTATATCAAATCCCTTGTTCTTGTGGTAAAGTCTGTATAGGAGAAACCGGGAGGGCGGTAAGTCAACGTGTAAAGGAACATGAGAGTAAAGTCAGGCTAAAACATTTCACGCAGTGAGCAGTAGCTGAGCATCATATCGAAACAGGACATAGTATTTTATTTGACAAAACAACCGTCATCGCCAAAACGTACAATAAATTTTCAAGAAAACATAGAGAAGCAATCGAAATCTTGAAACATCCTAATAACAACAATAGGGACAATGGATATAATACCAATCCGATTTGGCTTTCCGTCCTCCCGGGTTTTTTAAAAAAGATTTGATTGGCCAATCAAGTTCAACCAGTTCCCGCTATAGGGCGCTCTGGCCAATCACAGGCATCGTAGAGAATACATATATAAGAACAACATAACCTGAAACTTAAGTTTCAGGTCATCCCTGAAGAAGTGAACTGCAATGTTCACGAAACGTCGGCAACATTCATAGTTTCGCACACGATTGAAACCCTAAAAATCTTTAAATTTTAAATTTAAATTTATTATAATGAATCATCGTGAAAGTATTAAATCTATTAATATCTTTCCAAAGCAGGAAGCGAGGCTGGATGTATTTTCAGAAAGCTTCAGTTCTGTACCTAGGTATATCGCCCCACAGATACCCCACATTTTATAACTAAACCTATAGTAAGACGCTAATGACCCTGGCAGTTGATCTGACATTACATTACATTCATAAATGCATACACCGCATCACTCAATTCTACCCTACTCGGCTTTCCAGGCCTGGACCCGATCAGAACCAAAGCTGGACGACCGAACAATTTCCCGTGTGCACACACGGAAAGAAATTTTGGACAACTGCGGTACTCATACGTACCACTGCTGAGCTGAACACACGAGATCCAGCGCACCCTGCATCCAAGATCTCTAATCTCTTATTTTGAGAAGGCTGTGATCCGACAGAGGGGCGAACGACGCGCCCAAATTTTGTGACAACAACGGACCCAGAACTCAGTAAGACGGTTGCGTTATTTTTTGGCGACGCGGTTGACACTCGTTCGCGGCCTAGCGTAAATTTACTTATATTTAACTATATATACATAGGAAGATTCCAAATTCGTGAAAACTTTCGATCATAATAGGGTTTCTCTTTTTCAATCCGAGCATAGAAATTTAGAAGTCGAATCGACTACTGCAGCACGTTTACGTTTTCTCATTTAGGAGAGCCGTGTTCCCAGATATACGGAAGCAACGTTATACCACATTTCAAGCACGCCGCTGCACGAAAAATGGCGCTGCTATCGCGTTAAAATCGTGGTTGTATTGCCCTTCTATACCGCCGCAACAGCTGTCCTAAATTTCTTTCCGTGCATTTCAAGAGAAATTCGTGATGCTAACAAAGGTCGCTAACAATCGCTTCCACTTTCTCTCTAAGTACTTTTTGGTTCTGAAATTTCTGAAATTCCTCCAAATTCTGTATCAATATGAACACTTTTCGGATTTTACTTGTTGTACACACACTTCCCGGATTCCACAAGAATGATATCCGAATAAATTAATATTATATTATACATTATAATAATTATTATTTCGGACAAACTCTGATACAGTGTAGAAAAATTGCAGAAAGCGCTAATAAATATACTTAAGATTATAGATATATCATATTATTATATTCACCAATAGAATTAAGGATAACTGCCCAGGTGAAGACAAGAATATAAGTAATTTTCATCTTTTTCAAGCAGAGGAACAACTGATCAATGTATTATTGAAGAATTTTGTTAACAGTGTAACTTATGCGTATTTTTATGCCTTATTAAAGCATATCGTACGTACATATACTGTAGTCGTTATCTTTTCTAATGTAGGCGTCAGATTTGTCCTTCTCAGATATTTATATTTCATAAATCAGTACAAGGAAAGAAATATTGTTACGAAAGTCGTAATAGCTGACATCATAATTTATACAGGGTGTCCCAGGAGTATTGTCGTTCCCTGTAATGGCGGATATAATAACAATTTCAAATTGAAAAGTCCAAAAAAATATTTGGGTTCGGTGCGTATTTAGGGTACTACAGGGTATCGAAATGGCATGTAAGTGACAAGGTAGTTGCAAGAGGGCGTGTGACCCCGAAAAGAAATGTCTTCTACCGCGGTAACTTCGACTTTATTCAAGCGTTAAAAAAAACAAAGGAAATTACGAATATGTTTGTCTGTTTGAATCAGGTGGGCTTGAGTATGATTTTGCAAGAAATTCAATTCTTTTACTTAAACATGTTGGAGACAAAATAGCGCCTCACCGAAATTCGGTACATGAAAAAGATAGAATTGTAGGCTAGGTTCACCGAAATTTTGTGAGCTCAGCAAAAATATTTTCAGTGAGCCTATATATATTGGTTACAGTATTGCAAATAATCAAGAAGAATCCAAACTATTAACCCTGATTTATGTAGAAGTCAATCAAATGTTTTGAATTCTCTGAATTTTTTTGAAAACAGGTAATTCTTTTCAACTATTTCCAAAATCATCACCTTTGGTCAACGGGTCAACCATTCGTTCATAAGGATTCACACGTTCTTTTCTCAATTCTGAAGAATTCTGTAAAGTCTTTGAATTCAATTGAAATATCCAAAAACTTTTCTTTATTTTCTTGAAGTCTCCAGAATTCACGTTAAATTATTGTATATTTCTTCAAATCTTTGGAATTCTGCAGAATTCTCTCGATTTCTCAGACGCCGCATGTACTTTTTTGAATTATTTTAAAGATTTTAAAGAATTCTCTTGAAATATTAAGGATATTACATGATTCATTTTTTATTTTCTGATTTAATTCTGCAGAATTCTTGATAAATCTTTGAATCTACTCAAAATAATTTGTATTCTTCAAAACGTTTTTAAATTTTCGTGAAATATTTAGAATACACGTTGAATTATTTTGCGATTCCTTAGAGTCTTTTGAATTCGGTTGAATTCTGTTGATTTCTTAGAATTCATTTGTAATATTTTGAATTGTTTTAGAGATCTTCGAATTCTCTTGAATAATTTAGAACTTAACTTGATTTATTCTTAATTTTCTGAATTCTCCTAAAAACATAACATTCTTTTCAACTATTCCCAAATGAATCAACTTTGGTCGACGATGAATTACTACTGAATGAGGATGCTCTCGTCTTCCTTATTCCTGCAGAACTTTGTACAAATCTTTGAATTCAATCAAAATATTTTGAATTTTCAAAGAAAGTTTTTTCAATTTGATTAAAATATTTGGAATTCGCACCGAATTATTGTAAATTCTCCGATTTCTTTACAAAAAATGAAATTCTTTTCAACTATTTCCAAATTCATCAACTTTGGTCAACAGATGAACTGCTACTGAATTCGGATGCAAACGTTTTCTTTTTTTTTTATTAGTCCGGAATTCTTTTGAAAACATGTGATTTTTTCCAACTATTTCCAAATACATCAACTTTTTTCGATTGGCGAAGTGCTACTCATTCAGGATGCACACTTCTTTTATTCTACAAAATTCTGTATGAATTTTCGAATTCAGCTGAATTCATTTAAATTCTTTCAAAGTTTTTTTAATTTTCTTGGAATCTTTAGAATACACGTTCAATTATTTTGAATTCCTTCCGGTCTTTTGAATTCTGAAGAATTCTCTCGATATGTAGGCAGCTTTTTTAAATATATGATAGTTCCAAAATGTGACTACTTGAGTTTTGTATCTGTTTGTAGAATACTTCGGTTAATCTGAAGGAATAAAATACGTCAAGAGTAAGTAAAGCTCATAATTTATACATACACTTTTTGTTTAATTATGTACATATTCTGTCAACGGCGATACCACGCTGAAAACACCAGTTCCCGTTAGATCACTGAAGTTAAGCAGTGTTGGGCGCGGTTAGTACTTGGATGGGTGACCGTTCGGGGAATACTGCGTGTTGTTGACCCGTCGTGGGTGTGGTGGACCCACACTGGTAGTATTTATCCACCTAGAAACACTACCCGAATCGGGTAGTGAGGCAATGAACTTTCGAGTTCGAAATGCTAATCAATTTATTTATATGTACATATTCTAGTGGAGAAATGTTATTTCAAAACCTGATTATCTGTAAAGGCAAATGAAAGTATTTTTTTTACTGGAATTGTTTGACACTTTGTGTTCATTTAATTTAAAATTTCTCGAACCCTTAGGATCCAGAAATGTTGAATCCATAAAGTGTACAATTTTGCGTATTATTAAAAGGAATTTCACAAAATTACCTTATAGTATTAAATGGAATTTTCCTTTTTGAAAAATTTTATTTGTGGTTCGAGACAAAATAGCTAATTAATTTTCTTTTTTTTTCTTGGAAGCAGTTATTTTATTTTTTAAGTCAAAAAAGTGATCCCATGAGTGTATTTATCAAATAATCTCTTAATTATGTAAATATCTAAAAGAATTAGTTTATTTCATAATAGTTTATATTCAAAAGAAATTCAAACTAATTTCAACTTTAATTTAATTTGATTTTTTGTTCTCATTCGTGTTATTTACGGAGAGTGTCTGAGTAATGGAGCAGAAGGAGCTCAAGTGAATGCTTAAGTGTACCCAATCGCGAAAACCATCCGAATCCGCGAGCCTTCATTCACCTCCATCGGCGATAGGTGGAAACTGGTGGATAGAATATTTAAAAGAAATGTAATTTGCTGATACATATTTGATGTGCAAGCATCTTAGACCTGAATATGGATAGCCGCGCCTGAGTCGAGTGAAAGCACGGCTCGAAAGCGTAACGCAAGCCTCTGACACACGTGTTGTGCCGTATAAGAGACACTGAAGGAGTCCTTCAGCCTCTCCCTCTCCCTCTCTCTTTTTTTATTGATATTTTTTGGAAGCATTCAAATTAGATGTTTTTTCAAACAACTCCTAAGAAATTTAAAAGATACTGCCTTTCAGTTATGCGCATGAAACGGGTACTTTTATCACGGCTTAACGTATAAGAGAAAATAATTTTTCATACTTCTACATGTACGTGAGTTATTATTTGCTTTATTTAAGATTTCAATTGCAGTTAACGTTTACCGAAGATGTTTACACATAAATCTGTCTTGAGTCGTAGTTCAGGACGCACGTGATGTTTTTTTAATTGATTGTCGAATGGGAAATTCCTTTTAATTGCAACCAAATAATCAATAATAACACCCAATACTGTAAATTGAAATTGGTAGGTGACCACGCCAGAAGAATGGAATTCCGCGCCTGGATCATACGGATTCTACAGAATTCCAAAGACTTGATAGAATTTACAATAATTCAACGTGAATTCTAAAGATTTCAAGAAAATTGAAAAAAGTTTTGATATATTTCAATTGAATTCAAAGACTTTTACAGAATTCTTCACAATTCAGAAAAAAAAGTGCAAATCCTTATTAATGAGAGAAAGAAATTCCATGCTTTCAGAAGAATTCAGAGAACTCAAAACATTTGATTGAATTCTATAGTTTGGACGGTCATTGATTATTTGCAGTAAAGCACGAATTTTCTAGGCTCACTGAAATTATTTGTGCTACACTCACTAAATGTAGGTGAACCTAGCCTATATTTCCACTGTTTCCATGCACCGAATTTCTGTGAGCCACTATTTCATCTTGAACATGTTCAAATAAAAAAATTAATTTTCTTCGCAAAATTGCTTTACGGTTCGAAGCAAGGTGAAGTTACCGCGGTATGTGAAATTGGTTTTTGGGGTCGCAAGCTTACTTTGAACTATATTCAATTTCAATGCCCTGCAGTACCCAAATGCGCACCGGACTGAACAATTTTCGGGGACTTTTAGATTTGAATTTTTTTATCCACCATTACAAGGAACGACAATACTCCTGGGACACCCAGTATATACTTTCACATTTTAGGTGAATTTGTTTTGCACATGGAAAATTAATATAGTATCTACAATTGAAACGACTGATATCATTTCTTAAAATTTTTATCACATTTCGTAGAAATTGTTTATTGAATATGCAATTTTTTAAAGGCATCTTTCAGCTGGAACATCTGAAAAAGATATTTTTCTTAGCTTCACAACTAAAATGTGAAACGTTTTTGACATTGCTTAGGAAGAAAGTTGTACTTAATGTTCTTGAATACGAATTTCGTAACATCTTCTTTGGAATTGCACTGCCAGGCATGGCTTTTGGGTTGTGCGAGCCCTGCGGTTGCAATGTTAGTCAGGTCTGTCTGGAAGGCATGGGCACTGATCCGTGATTTTACTTTGTACCTGCATTTTCATAAGGAGGAAATTAATTCAGTAACCGTTACAATAAACATGGTTAAACGTTTAACAGCATGATGATTAGGTAGATTTTTACATCCAGCATTGTAGGAGGAATTATATGAAAATCTTTTGAGTCAGGAATGTGTTGATGAGAAACAATGCATTTTCTGAAAACATAGTAAGCAGTACTATGTTAAGCATTCACTTGTTCACGAAAATACAGGAGTGCATGTGATCTCGTTTGTAGCATATACCAAACGCTTAAGAGAGCAAACCGAAAATGTAAGAATAATGATCATTGCATTGCACGATGAGTTACTGCAAATAAAAAACGCTCTTGAAATTCTATACTGTGTCAAATCGTATTCCTGCATCAAACACAATCACATGTATGTTTGCAATGTTATTAAGTTACAAAGCTGGATTATATTACGCGCTCATAAATAACTTGGTACTAATACGCTATACCGCTGTAACCGACAAATCGCACACACGATGCTACACAGTCATGAACACTTCTCCCATCATCCTTCTGCAGTCCATTCCTCCTAAAATACCTTTCTCTTTAAACATCCATCTTCCCCTCCCCTTCCTTGTTCTCCTTCTCCCACCAAGACTCCCTAATCAGATCACTTCCCCCCTCTTCCAGAAATTCCTGCTCATACTAACACGAACGAGTCCCTGTTAGAATCACTAAACGCGTTTTCCCCGTCTCCATCCTAAAAATGTAATTAGGCGTATTTCTTGCTAACTCCAGTGTCTACTTCAGATACCTTTCATGTATTCTATTTACCTTCTCACTTTCCTTCCACACCCACACCTCCACTCCACAAAATAGCACACTGATTACCAACGAATCGAACAATATCATTCTCCTTCGAAAATCATCTGCGAAGAACTTCTTTTCGAACCCCCACGCATGCCTTGTCACCATAATTGTCCTCCTCAATCTTTCTTTTATGTAAGCATCCACTCCCCCATTTCTCCAAAACAGGAAGCCCAGGTACACCAACTCTTTCACCTTCTGCACCGCCTTCCGCTTCTACTTCCACTCCCCCTTCCTCATCCCTGGCACCACCTTTCCTGAACACCATAACCTTGGGGCTTTTCCGCATTCAGCTCCAACCTATTCTTATTCAGGTGTCTTCTCAACTTCTTCACAATTTCCTTTAAGGCCTCCTGGCTTCTTGCCAGCAACATTGTATCATCTGCACACGCGAGTGACCATATCCTAACCCCTTTTACCATAACTTCTCCTAACACTCCACTCTTTAGCTTACTCTTCATATCCGCGATTAAAATCGCAAAAAGCGTTGGGCTAAGCGGACTCCCTTGTCTTAACTCCCTAAACATCCAGAAACCCTCCGAAGTCCGCTCCCTCATTTAACTTTATCTTTCGTATATACCTCCCTTACGCTCTCGATCAGGCTTTTCTCCACTCTCCTCCCCTCCATTGCCTCCCACAACCTTCCACCATCCACCGAAGGAAACGCGCCTCTGAGATTCACAAAAAACGCGTACACTTTCGCCCCCTTCTTCAATAACACTCTGTCCACCAAGTTCTGCAAAACGTGCTCCTATCCACTCTAAAGCCCAGTGGAACTATTAACTTCTCTTTCCACCCCCCTGAAAATCCCTTCCCTCTCCATACTTTCTTTACTTCCCCTCCAGCCTCTTCCTAACCTCTTGTGTACTAAAGATCCACGCTTCGTTCTATACCCCGTCCAGCCCTGCTGCCTTTGTCCTTTTCAACTCCCTTGTATGTTTCTCTATCTCTTTGTCATTTAACTCCTCCTTCGTTCTTCCACTCCCATCATCTATCTTCGGTAAATCTGATCCATGAAACGATTCTTTAAAAAAGTCCCTCCACTCCTCACTCCCTATCCTCTCGCTTATCCCCAACCTGTGCTTCCTGAACCTTTTTATTATCTTCCAGACGTCTCAATCTGTCTTAACACTTCACAACTCCTCTTCCAAATTTTTCTCCCTTTGCTGCTCTTTCTTCTTACAAATCACCCTCAACCCCTTCCTTATTTCTACTTACTCCTCCCTTTTCGCAGTTCTCTCTTTCCACTTCTTGTACTTCCTTTTACCTTTCTTTTCATCTTTCAACATTCTCTATCCCACCGCGGCCTTATCATTCCTTTCTTTTCCTTTCTGAATACCTTTTTTTTGCACAGGCCCTTTGACTTTCTCTTCGAGATCCTCTAATATCTCTTCCACCAACGCCCTTCCAAATCGTAACTTCCCTAACTACTCCTGATACTTCTTTATCGTCTCCCTTGTCCAGCTCACCCTCTCTCCTGTCAACATTTCTTCCCCACCTAGCCTTCCGCCGCTCTCTCCTCTCATCCACAACTGTAATGGCTGATTGTCTGATTAGACCACATGGTCTATCACTGATACCCCTACCTTAATCACATATATGTATTCTTCCTCTTCCTTCCCTGCTACAATACCTTCGCCACCGCCCAGGTTCTATCCTCCACTCAGTTCCTCAGAATCTTCCCCTTCTAATTTATTACATGCTTCTTCAATTCATCCCTAACCCCATTATAATTTCGCCTTGGCACCCTTGGCTCTGTTCTCTCCCATTCCTTTATCTCTACTCACATCTTCACCGGTCCCATAACATCAAATTCCCGAACATACCACCCACATCCTTCTTCTTTACCCCTTCTACGTTCCAATACAGCACCTTCATTACGCCTCCATCCTGCTTTACCCCCACCCCTCTACTTCCTACGAATCAAGTCCCCCCTTAGCATCAACCCTCTTATCACAATATTATTTCTCATGTGTCTGCCTTCTCTTTTCTCTCCATTCTCAACTATATTGCCCTTATCTTTTCCTCATTCGCTCTTTTCTCCTTTTCGTTCCTCCGCTCTCTCACTTTCTCTTCTACCACATTCTCTACCCTCTCCTGAATACCTTTCTCCTCGCCCCCCCTGTCAGCTACACTGTTAGAAAAATCTGTACTAGATTTAGTATACATGTAATGGAAGCAAGAATGCACAACATGAAATTAAATTTAGTATACCAGCGTACAACGGCGATACCACGCTGAAAACACCAGTTCCCGTTAGATCACTGAAGTTAAGCAGTGTTGGGCGCGGTTAGTACTTGTATGGGTGACCGTTCGGGAAATACTGCGTGTTGTTGACCCGTCGTGGGTGTGGTGGACCCACACTGGTAGTATTTATCCACCTAGAAACACTACCCGAATCGGGTAGTGAGGCAATGAACTTTCGAGTTCGAAATGCTAATCAATTTTTTTTTTATACCAGCGTACAGTAAATTTAGTATATGCATATAATGAATTTAGTATGCACGTACATGAAATTAATTATACGCGTATACTAAATTTAGAATACGCGTTCCGTCTCGCGTGGGTTCCATCTTCATCGCCTGTAAACATGATCAGATGAAACATGAAATCCAAGAACGAAGTTTTAATTTTCAAATAATCATATCGCTAAACTACATTGACGTAATAAGTTGACTTTCAAAGAGAAGGCTTCGCAGATCCTCGCAGAAACAAGCCGAACCTTTAAGCATTACAGAGAACTCAAACAAAGACCAGAAGACTCCAACGAAATTTCCTGCAAATGAGTTATGTGTAAAAAAAAAAACTTCATGTGCGTTCAAAGTCCGCCTAGTCCAGAAGAGATTAAAGTCTTCTGGGAACAGGTGTACGGATGGATACATACGCAACGATTGGAACATCGAGAGGAGAAGTGTCCACCAATTGCTGCTGAAGAAGTGAAGAAAGCTATCGCTAGAACTAAGATTTTTTTCAACGCCAAGGTCAGATATAATCAACGACTTTTGCTGGAAGAAGTTCACTTCCACGCACCAACATCTGGGCCGCATATTTACTACATTCTTAAACGGAGAAGTTAGTGAATGGACACATGATACTGATCCCTGAAACCGAAGATTTGTGGAATTCAAAGAACTGCAGGCCCATAGCTTGTTCGAACACCAGCTACATGCTATTCACTAACATCCTCAAAGAGAGGATATTAACATCTATCGAGCCAGTATGGAGTAAAATAGTGAAACAACGTGGATACAAGAGAGGGCTGGCAGGTTGCAGGGAGAACCTCTTACTAGACAGGTGTATTACCCAGGACTGGCCCAGTATCGACGCAATCTGTCTACGGCTTGAATTGACTACCGTAAGGCATTCGATAACACATACTATGAACTGGTTATAAAACTCCTTGAGTGCCATAAGGTGCATCCAAGAATATTGAAATGCATGAAAGAGGTTATACTCTTGTGGCGGACAATATTTGTCGCAACATCTGAAAGAAGACAGGTAACTACCAGCTATGTCACATATAAGAAGGGGGTCTTCAAAGGAGACTCTCTCAGTCCGATACTTTTCAGCATCTCCATCTTGCATCTACTCGTATCTGCTGCGCTCAGAAGCAGTAACTCTGTATACCTATGTGGCCCGTCAAATAGAAGAGAATGTAGGGGCAACCACATTTTATGTGTGGATGACCTTACACTATCAACCTTTTCAGAAAAGAACTTCAACATCCTTGAAGAGACCGTAAATAGGTACTCTGAGGCGATTGACATGAGTGTTGGACTAAACAAGTGTTTCTGCGTCCAGCTGCATAAAGGAAGACTAGAAACTGAATCATCGCGTGATGATCAGGATGTTCAACTCATAGGTTAAAATACCATTCAAGATGTTGATAATGGAGAGACATATGCATATCTTGGATACCGCAAGCGGAAACCCAAAATGTGTGTGTGCTAATAACGGCCCTTGGAAAAAGGTATCACCAAATTCTCAAAAGAATGCTGGCTTATGAATTATCTGGAAAGAATAAGATCCAGGCGACCAATATGCTGGCCGCTCGAAATCGGCGAAGAATTTTAAGGGGACCTAATTCATTTGAACATTTCAGCACGAATTAATTTCCGTGTCAGTCAATTCATTTTAATTCGTGAGACTTGAAGTTAAGCTTATGGGTTTTCACCCAAATTTTTCAGCACGAATACAGTTGAATGCTGGCCTATTCAATCAAATTCGTAAGCCATAACCAACGCGTTGGGTATAAAGGATCCGTTGTAAATGAATATCAATGAGTCCCGTAGCTCAATTGTCGCCCTCTGGACTTATACACAAGCTTGTTTTTGAGTGGATTTTCGTAAGTGGACGCACAATTTTAACATCAACCATATGGTCATTCATTTTAAATTGCATTTTGAGTTCCTGGGCTATAATTTTCTAGAAATATGTCAAAAATTTAGATTAAAAACTTCATGTCATTACAAAACTCTCTCCATGAAGAATAAAAATCAATTGTTTTGCTTCCTTATAGACCTCTTCCTCACAGAAGAATGTTCGTAATGACGTAAATATTCATGTTCACTCTTATGACATATTTCAATATAATTTGACTCCAGGAACTCACAAATTCAATTTTTTGGAATGCGTGCAAAAGCGTGTTGTGTATATGACTTTTTTTGTTTAACATCTCTGGAAAAGTAAAAGAGCGTTGGTGATGAAACTGGAACGAAAAGAAGCATCAATTGATGGTCAAGTTTAAGAAGGGTTTTAGATAGATCGATCAATTGGAAGTGCTTTTTGCGTTTAGAAATTTCCAAAAAATGTTTACCATGCCTATATGACAACAACTTTTCTGATATTTGAAATACAGCGGTACCATATGTGATATATTTTTTCGAGTTTTTGAGACACATTGATCGACCTATTGCCGAACTTTTCATGACCTATGTACTACTAGGACCTATAGATGTATGAAGTTTCAAAAAAATTGTGCATTCTGTTCATATGAGAAAAACTTTCCTGATATTAGGAATAGTACAGTACTCTATGAGGAAGCAAATTTATTTGATGACTATGGGGAAGCACAGTACACATAAAATGGCACAAATAAATACAATGTTTTACTTTACAGCAGTATTTCAGTTTAGGAATTTTATTATAATTTTATAACTCCTACACTTGACGCTTCTATATTAAAGGAAATAGCAAATTCCTATAAATCAATATGAAAACATATACATAAAAAAGTTGTTAATCATTATATGTATTTTCAATTCCACTAATCATTCTAAAAAGATACCTACGATTTGTGATTACAATTTAATTTGCAGAGAATATGGAACATGAATTTCACTTTTTTTTGTGAATGACTGTTGTTGGGGTTCGCGATCTTCATATATATTAAATTTTCTGCCTCCCCGAAATCGCTGGAGTTCTTTATCATCAACTCGTCTACTCTTTCCGGATTCCTTGTCTATTGCAACTCTAAATTTCTTTCGCCCATTATATAGTACATGAAGAATATTACCATTAAATATTCCAAATATTTCACCCTTGGCGTTCATTATAACACGATATTTTTCACCTGGTTCTATTTTGTGGTAAAAGTCTGCGTATCTTATTAGAGCATTAACTTTGGTAGGGAAAGTGTAGGATATAACTATTCCAGGTTGTTCGTCTGCATACGCTCCGATTCCAGAAGAAGGCCTGGCAAAAGTTAGAGACTCGGCAGATGAAGGTCTAGCAGAAGAAGGTCTGGCAGAAGAAGAAGGGGCTTTCTCAGGAGAATGAGGTCTATGAGGAATGTATGGTCCGCTATAAAAAGATTCGTAATTTGTATGTACACCGTCGGGTAGAGTGTCGAACTGCGAACTTAATTCTGTAACAGAAAATATAAATTTACTCTCATTTCATGGCCAGTCTGAGTGTTGTGAGAAGGTCAGACTCACTATCAGGGATAAGCAAGGTGTCCTTCCGGGATGGTCAATACGTTCATCTTGTTTTCACTCATTTTGACCATCCGCGGAAGAGCAAATGACCCATCGCGGAGGATCAACCTGATTAGTCACCGTTGGCGTGTTTATTTACAATTATTGAATGTGTAAGTCAAACGTTCACAACAAATAATAAATGTAAAGTGCACAAGAATATTATGAATAATTGTAAATTCACATGAAGGATGAAAAAGATATTCTGTTCTTCAAAATTGAAATCGATCATTTATTTTCAAGGACAAAATCTCATGAATAATTTGAATTTCACTTCATACGTCTTCCTTGTGAGCAAGGAATTATTTTTAATAACTTCACTCTTATTATTTGCTGTACACATTTGCTGTTTATTGAACTTAAACATGTTTTTAATAGCTTTAAACTGCTCTTTGATGTTCCAAACATTCGTGAAGAGTGAAGTGTATGAGAGAGAACATGGTGGAAAGTGAAATAAGCTTATTCTCTTGAATTTTCAACGCCAAACTTGATGTTTCCAAGAGATTCAGGATAAAGGCGTAGCAGGACGTTCAGCTATCAATTTTTTTGTCACCGTATCGTTTCAAATTGAAAACGTGCAAAGAATTTCAGCATTCATTGATGATGCAGAAAGTTAGGAGATTTGGGATATTGGTTCCTGAATTCACTTCAATGTTTCAAATCTTACAATTCAGTGTGACACCGTGCCGTGTCCTTAGCCTTTCTTGTTCCAAAAAATATATTGTCAATGTGCACTATTTTTGCATATCAAATTATGTCTCGGACACCTCACTCTCTACAAAGAATAAAAAATGCTTTCAGAATTCATGTATTTCATATAAATTTTCAGATTTTATAGGTTCTACGTAATTTTATAATTTCCAGTCTATTATAGAAGAGAGACTGGAATAAGTAGGAAAATGAAAACAAATATAGAAAATGTAGGATAATCAAATCAGCCCCCTATGATGGCCAGGTCGACTGTTCGAGGAGATCAAGACGACTATCTAGTATAACCAAATCGACCCTCTATGATGAGCGATTTTACCCTCTATAATGATCAATTTCGCCCTGTGTGATGATCGGTTCGACTCTATATGACGCTTGAGTCGACCGTACGAGATGACCAAGTCGGCACTCTGAGATGATCGATTTAAACCTCTTGTTTCAACCTTCTAGAGATAGACGCTTTAGCCATCTTGAAGGGCTGTCCTATAGTTGACCCTACAACATAGTTGGTCTCCACATTCGGATGGCCAAACTGTCAGTCAATGAATCTGACCTAAGGCTGGTCATATCCGAAATGTAAGCGATATGACGAAACTCATGCAGACAAGCCCACTTCATTGACATTTCTTCTTCAAGGGGGTATTTCTATTTGACCAGACCAAAGAATCGATTTTTTTTTATTTCTTGATAGTATGTAGTATGTGGAATTTGTACGCAAAGGAATTTGTTCGGTTAGGACTTTTTAACGAAGCTGCAGTAGGGTCAATCGCGCAGAGCGGGGAGTACTCAGCCGCACGCTGTGGAGGGCCGGCTCGGCTGTCAGGCAGGCAGGTCATAAATGTTTTTAATAGTCATTGTTCGTCTCAAATAGGTTTTCCTTTCCCAATACGATGTTATAAAATCATCTATAGATTTCTCTCCAAGTTCTACTCAAAACTTTCAGTGTTAGGTCTGAGTTTCCAGTGTCACGCTACATGTTTAGCAAGTCGTTTTTCTCGAAACACGATTTTTTTAAATATCTGACATGATTCCGTCAAACCCACTCAACCGATTAAGCTCAAATTTATAGGATATATTTAGCAGATGTTTGGCTATAGCCTGAACTAGGATAAATAAAAAAATAATGCTTTTCGAATTTTTAACAAGCCAAAAACTACCCCCAAAAAAGTCAAAATTCGCAAACAAATTTTCAAATTGGCGCCATTTTGTCAATTTTCAATATTTTTTATTTGTTCTAGTCCAGGCTATAGCCGTACTCGTACATTTTAAGAATCGCTTCGAATTTTTTGCATCAGATGACCTGGAGCAGCCGAATCATGTCAGCCAAGGGAGGGTTTCGTTTCCAAGACACATTTTTTGAAATTCTACAGCTTATTCAATATAAACAATATTTTATCTGCTGCAGATTTGTGAAGAGACACATCATGGATTCTAATAAAATTCTTTCAGATTAAATTTGCAATTATTTCGGACAAACTCGGACAGAGTTCGAAAAAAATCTATTAGGATAGATTGTGGCTCAGATCAGATAAATTCGAAGCTTAAAAGTATACATAAAATTACTTTTATATAATATCATTTTATTATATTCACCAGTAGAATTAAGGATAACCACGAACGTGAAGACCAGAGTATAAATGATCGTCATTTTTTCCATGTGAAGGAAAAAATTAAAAATGCGTTAATTGGTAACTTGATTAACAATGTAGGTATTGAATGATATGGTGCTTCATTAGATTATATACTGCAGTCATTATCTGATAGATATGAATCATCAATCCTTTTCTGAGAGATTTATGTTCTATAAATTACGGCGCCTTTGGTACTTGATCCTAACACGAATTCTCGATGGAAACGTCATTGTGGTTAATCTTATATAACGGTGATAAACAGCGTGCAGAGGTATATGAACTAAAAATTAAAATTCGGAGGAATTCCATAGACAATAGCTGTAAATGCATTTTTTTAAACCTAGGCACATTTATTTTCTCATATTTTTGCAGTAAATAATTTATATGCTGAAAGTTATAATATAATAATTAAGTCCTGTATAGGGTTGCTTCTAATGGCAGATATCACGTTTCCAATAATTTGCTCTTATAGTTGGTAAAATTTTAATATTTCACACACGTTAATAAAATATGTTTTACACTTTGTGTACGATCTCCAATCACATATTTGGTGTCAGTGGTGCCCACATAGTTTTGTGAATTTCAAAGCAAGTATAATTTTTCAGGGGACCCTGGGGTTGGCAAGGAACACGCCGAAGTATATTGTCAGGAGGGAGACGGGGAGAACGAGTGTAGGGATTCTGGCAGGGAGCAGGGCGTGTAAATATGAGGAGAAATTTTTGGAAGAGGGGGGAACATGGCCGTAGCTAAGGGGGGGGGCATTATGGGGCAATGCCCTACCTTAAAATACCAATGCCCTACCTTAAAAAATACAATTGTCCAGATCAGATCAAGTACGATTTTTACTTCCGCTCTACCTTTAACCAACGATGCCCTACCTTTAACCACCGATGCCCTACCTTAAGTTCAATTCTAGCTACGGCCCTGGGGGGAAGTAGGCTGGTTTGGGGGTGTTGGTGGGAGAAGGAGAACAGGAGAGGGGGTGGGAAGATGGAGGCTGAGAGGTAAAGGTATTTTAGAATGAATGGACTGCAGATGGATGAAGTGAGAAGCATGCACGAGGAAGGTAGGAAGGTTTATGAGACTCGGTTAAGCAAAACGGCATGGAGAGAGAGAAGACAGAAGGGGAAGAGAGAATAAGAGAGTCAAGGTTTAACGAGAACTATGTGTGGATTATGCCAAGGGCAAGAGCGCAATATTTATGTGAGAAAGGAAAGAAAGGAAGTCAGGAGCTTATAGCGAGGATGAGATGTGGGTGCATGGAGGGTTTCAATAGGTTCTGGCTCTCTCGGGAGAAGAGGATGTGTGAACTGTGTGGAAAGGGGGATGCAAGAGTGGAGAACTGGTTGGAGGAGTGTGTGGAGGTGTTAATAAGTGAAATAAGCATGGAGGTATTGTTGCATGAAAAGGAGGAAAAAAGGTTAGTAGCATGGGTGAAGGGAGTGTTGGGTAAGATGGAGATGAAGAGAAGGAAGGAGGAAGAGGAATGGAGACGGAAAGATTGTAAATAGGAGAGAAAGTAGATATAAGTAAGATGTAAATATTGTGAATAGTAGATAAGTAGTAGGTATTAGAGCGAAAACAGAGGTTGGCAAGCGAGGCAATGCGAAAAAAGTAGGGACATGCGAGCGAGGCGAAGCAAGGAAGGCCAGGCAATAAGAGCGTTTTTCAGGGAATTAAAGACGTTTGATTCAAAATTTTTAAACGTTCAAAAATCTTAAATTAAACCCACAAAGTTTCCTAAAAAATACTGTGCTTTAAAATTCACTAACTGTACCAAACACTTCTGATAAGGAATCAATGAGTTATATTTCATACGTTTGTGTCGTTAGATCTATGAGATTCACAATGTGCGTATAATATCTAGGAAAATAAGCAGCTTTAAAGAAGAAAACTAAACGGTAAGTTGGAAATATATCACCATAATGAATTGCGCGCCCCCTCAGACAAACCTTTTGATACTCGGTGTTTATAAACATAACCTGAAAAAGCAGACAGCAGTTAGTATCGATAGTGTGAATGAAATGTTCTCATTCTGATAATATTAATCCAACGTACGTTTCGCTACTCTTCTTTAAAGCTTCTTTATTTCCTGATTATTGTATGTCCTTTTTTAATTTCATTGATCTACACCAGAGCCTCATACGCGCCCTCGGCGCGCGACCAATTTATTTACATGTAATTATTTTATTTGGAAATGAAGTTCAATAGAATGCCATGAAATTAATGTTTACTTCAATAATTTTTATTTGTACACGGCTTCGCACGGATGCCCTCTGACAATGCAGAATAAATAATTGTGCAACTCTAAACATTTTCATGCAACTTTGGAAAAAACCTATAAAACGTCGTTGCGTACAAATTTTCATAGAAGTACACAGTAAATGATCTCGACTCGATAAGAGTCCAGATATCAAGCCATTTCGAGCACGCACAGCACTCGGATGGATGACCATCTGCGACGTATATGACAGGGTTGTGTATTCGCTACGTTTTAACCTTGGTTTTAATTAATGTTGAGCAGGAGGTTTGATGAGAGGGTTTCTTCGACAAATTTCCAAACTCTTAATTTCTTCATGAAAATATTTTAAATAATTAATAAATCTTGTAAATTTGAAGAGAATAATAGAAAGAAGTGATCGGAAAGATATTCTTAGTTACTTCTATGAAACATTCACCATTCGTTGAAAAGTAGCGAAATTCTGAATTTTTTATGGAAGTAGTTCAAATAATTAGTCATTCTTGTAAATTTACAAAACAACATAGAAAAGATCATCGGAAAGACAATCTTAGTTGACTCCGTAAACAAATTGTGTCTATTCATTGAAAAATACCCAAACTCTGAATATGTTTATGAAAAATATTTAAATAATGAATAATTATTGTGAATGTGCAAAGTAATGTACGAAATTCTTATTTGAAATACATACTTCGTTGCTTCCGTAAAAAATTGAGCCTAATCTTTTGAAAATAGACAAACTATAAATATGTTTAGGAAACTTGTTTAAGTATCGTAGGAAATAGTCCTTGAAAAGACATTCTTAGTTGCCTCCGATTTGCTGATAAAAATTGTTTAAATGATTAATAACTCTGAATTTTTTTATGTAAATTCTTTGAATAATCAATCATTCTTTTACATTGACAAAGCAACATAGAAAAGAGTCATCAGAAAGACTGCACACAAAAAAATATCCAAACTCTAAATTTTGTATGCAAATTTTTAAATTATTATTAATTCATGTAAAATAAAGCAACATAGAAAAAAGTAATCGGAAAGATATTCTTGGTTAATTCTATGAAAAAATGTAGCCCATTCCTTAAAAATAGCCAAAATCAGAATTTGTAAAGAAACATAAAAAAAGAGTCTTCGGAAGGACATACTTAATTGACTCCGTAAACAAATTTTGCCTATTCCTTGAGAAATAGTTAAGCTCTGGATATTTTGATAAACGTTGTTTGGGTAATTAATAATTATTGTAAATTTTCAAAATATCATACATATAGGAAAGAGTTTCTTGAAAAACTAAATAAAAAATAACTCAGCTCTTGATTTGTTCATCAAGATTGTTTAAATAATGATTCATTCTTTGAAATTTGCAGAGCATTATAGCAAAAAGTTACTAGAAAGATATTTTTACTTAATCCTTTAAAAATGGAGCCTATTCGTTGACAAATAGAAAAACTCTAAATTTTTTAAAGGAAATTGCTTGAATAATTGAAAATTCTTGTAAATTTACAGAGCAACATAGATAACAGTCATCAGAAAGATATTCTTTTTTACAATCATAAACAAACTGAATCTATTTATTGAAAAACAGCCAAACTCTGAATATGTTCATGAAAATTGTTAAAATAATTAATAATTATTGCAAATGTGCAAAGTAATGTAGAAAAGTCTTATTGGAAATACGTAATTTCTTGCTTCCGTAACCATATTGAGCCTATTAGTTCCAAAACAGCTAAACTTTCAATTTGTTTATAAAAATAGTTAGAATACTTAATAATACTTGAGAATTGATAAAGTATCTCAGAAAAAAGTAATCGGAAAGATATTCTTAGTTAATTCTGTAAAAAATGGAGGCTATTCGTTGAAAAATAGCTAAACTCAGAATTCATTCATGAATATTGTTTAAATAATTAATCATTATTGTATATTTGCGAAGTATTGTAGGAAAGATTGATTGGAAATACATTCGTTGTTGATTCCCTAAACTAATTGATCCTATTCGTTGACAAATGTCCGAGCTCTTAATTTGTTTATAAAAATTGTTTCAATAATTAATAATTCTGGAAAATTTGTGAAGCATCATACAAAAAAGTCATTGGAAAGATATCCTTAGCTAATTGTGTAAAAAAATGTAGCATATTTGTTTAAAAAATAGCCAAACTTTAACTATTTGTTAAGAAATAGCCAAACTTTACATTTTTGTGTGAAAATTGTTTAAATTATTATCAATTCTTTTAAACTCACAAAGCAGCATAGAAAAGAGTCATCGGAAATACATTCTTAGTTGATTCCGTAAACAAATTGAGCTTATTAGTTTATAGACATTTTTTTCGTTTATGGAAACTGTTTAAATAATTAATCATTCTTGTGAATTTACATAAGAAACATATAAAATAGTCATCAGAAAGTCTTTCTTAGCATCACAGAAAAAAGTAATCTGAAAGATATTCTTACTAGATTCTGTAGAAAACTGAGCCTATGCGTTGATATATAGCCAAACTCTTATTTTTTTATTCAAAATTGTTTAAATAATTCATTATTCTTGTAAAATAAAGCAACATAGAAAAGAGTTATCGGAATTTAGAATTTTAAGAAAAAACCTTATTTAGTCGACTTCTTCCAGACCATTTATTAAAATTACT
>CAKNXH010058244.1:74628-99020 GCA_932178445.1 Andricus quercusramuli | reverse complement strand
GGGGGGGGGGGGGTTCTTCATTCATGTATGTAACTTTTGGAAATTCACAAATTAAATAAGTATCTCGCAGAAATTGTACAGAAATTTAATATGAATTCAACTTTACGCACCAAAGGAAACTGGTGAGTGAAAAAAGGAACCTAGCCAACAACAATTTTTTTTAATTCAGGAAAAAGTCAGGGATTTGTAAAAAAATCTTACAAAAGTCCGAGATTTATATAACTTTAAATAACAAATAGCAAAAAGGCATCCTTTTTGCATGAAAATTTAACTGTTATTATCGAAAAATCGTCTTTTTGGGTTGAAAATTCAAATACCTTCGTAGAAAATTCACTTCTCATTTAAACAGTTTTTTTTTTGAAAATTTTATTTGAACCACTTTGTTAAAAAATAATTTTTTCGTTGAAGATTCATATTTTTATTTGAAAATTCGTCTCTTTGGTTAAAGTTTGACTATTTAGTTGAGAACTGATTTTTTATAATTGAAAATTTAACTGCGTGAGTAAAAGTTGAACTATTCTGTTGAATTTGTTTTTAATGAAGCTTTACCTCTTTAGTTAAAAATTTAACTATTTTGTTGAAAATTAATTTTTTTTCTGAAAATTCCTATTTTACTTGTTGCAAATTCAATGTTTGTACAGAAAATTCGTCTTTTGGCTTTCAGGATCAACAATTCAGGTGAACTTTTTTTTCTTTCATCACTGAGAAATCTTTTTATTTGTTGAAAATTCGTCTTTTTGATTTTGAAATTAATTTTTTTTCAATTACATTTCATCCTTCTAGGTTGAACTATCAACTATTAAACTTTTTTGTTACGAATTTTCTTTTAAGGTTGAAAATTAAACTATTTCTTTGAAAAGTGAATTGTTTTGTAGAGAATTGAATTATTTTGTAGAAAATTTAAGTATTTTCTTAAGAAGTCATCTCTTATCGTAGAAAAGTCACTTTTTTTGTTTAAAAGAAATAAATTTCAAAATTTTTGATTTGTATATGCATGTTAATGGGATTTGAATGTTAATGGTTAAAGAAAAAAAATTGGTCGAAGAAAAATCATAGAATTTTGAAAATGAAGTTTTCTCCCTGCACAGCACGCATTATCTTAAATACAACTAATTTCCACTAGTTTCAAGTCCCATATATTATTATTTCTGGAAACCATAAATTACGTACAGCAATAGGGGGGTAGAAACATTTTGTTACGGTTCGTTACATGGGGGTGGAGAGGGTCGATTATCCGTTACGTAATTTACGTACGGCTCCTTTCCTAAAACGCATTTTCTCCTTTGCCTGCTTAGTCAAGCTTTGTTTATAAAATACCGGTGCGGACCGATATGAGTTCTCTGAAAGAATACATTGTGTGGCATTTATATTACGCATCTACATTTAGAATTAAGCTAATTATATTTCCTGAAGAAGATTAATAAATTCTATCACTTATATCCAGAAAACGATAATTTTCCACGATTTTAAGATGATATAAGATCAAATATTCTAGTCCGGCAAAATATGCCGGATTTCAATTTTCTTATCCGGTATATTTTATCGTACACTAAATTGAACTCTACAGAATTTAATATGAATTTAAAATGCGTGAGAGAGAGGGGGTGGAGAAGGAGAGAGAGAGATGGAGAGAGAGATGGAGAAGGAGAGAGAGAGAGAGAGAGAGAGAGAGAGAGAGAGAGAGAGAGAGAGATGGGCAAAGAGAGACTGAAGGGCTCCTGTCTGTGGGTGAAGAAAAGCGAGCCTCCGGTCTGTGCCATAAGACACAACGTGTAGCGTTACACTATGCAGTCTTGGTTTCATTCGAATCAGGCGCGACTCCCCATATCGAGGTCTAAGATGTTTACACATCAAAAATATTCGAAATATTAATTTAGATAGTTACGCAGTAACACTTTTAGAATTAATTATGGTCCGATGTCAGTGGTGCACATACGTGACCGCCATGACACTTGCCGCGAGTTCAAAAAATTGAATCCTTTTAAGGTAAACGTCCCAGTAATCATTGACTTCAAATATTTAGAAAATAGTTTTGGAAGGATTGTTTAAAAAATGATTGGTACTGATTGAAGTATTAAACATCCTAGAATATAATAAAAATTGTTTTCACATTATATTGAATATTACTTTTTATTTATGAACAATTAAAAGTGCAAAAGCACCGATGTCCCAGTTATCGTGCTTTCCAAATCTGCCATGTACTAGTAATCGTGAATCGTCGTTCCAGTCTTCGTGAAAAAGGTTAAGTTTTCTTGAAATCAGTTTTTAGCGATTTGGAGGTGTATTTTGAGTGTATTTTTGTATTTTAACTATACTTTAATGAAATGAAAGATGTATTGTTAGTTTTATATTGACTGAGACCTCCCGAGATGAAATCCGTCGAAACATAACTTCAAAATCGAATCTTCTGATAGTTATAATACGTCTGTTGGACATTATAATAATTAATCATAATAAAAATGAATTTTCTCTTAAAATGTTTAGTTTTTATTTCAGTTAGAGATATTGTCGAATAAATCACACAAATCGCACTGGTGATTTGTATAATTTACTGTTTTGCAACATAAATTATAAACACAATGACGAAATTTGATAATTTGCAGTGACTAAAAAAATCATGTGTATTTGTAGGTTGTTTTCTGTTTACGTTGTCAAAATATTAAAACTATCAATAATTATATATCACACATTTTTCTTAATATTATGCAGTATAGATTAATGTTAGCTAATGAAAAACGACTCAATAAATATTAACTTCACTGAAAAATGGTAATAAACATGGTTTTAAGCACTAATTTATATTACGATTACTACTCACAGTAACAGGTCAGTTCTCCGATTTCATTTCATGCATTTTTAAAATTAATTAAATTATTATTTGTAATGAAGTATGGATATAAAATGTTGACAGGCTCGTCCTAGTCTTCGTGACCGGTCACGATTACTTGAGCAGCTATGCTTTTGAAACGTCCCTATAATCGTGACCGTTATTTCTTAAACGAGAAGGTACTAAATTAAGATTTTACTTAATTTTATGAAACAAAAATTATTTTTTATTACAAAAAAATGATTTTTGTCCCGATCAAGTAATTTCTTGACATATTAAAAGCTTAAGCAAAGAGACGCCTTTTCTAACCAAAATGTTGAGCTATTTTTCACGTTCCGTGCTTCATCGCCACCGGCAATACACATGCATTTTTTTTACCCATGTGCACTATTTGTGTAAAAAAACTAATTTGGTTTCCACAACAAGCACTGTTCAAACTTACTTAAATATATTTTAGGATGGTATTTTTATGCGGAAAGTACTTATTTCTGGCGTTTACACCTCAAAACTCACGATAATTACTGGGACCGTCCCGATTATTGGGACATCTACCTTATGTTATTCAAGTTGAAAATGAGTGCAAGTGTGTATATATATATTTGAAACTCGTTTTTCATCCCTACCAGACCCGTGGTAGTCTAAAAAAAAGTGGATCGTGTGTTGACTGTTGACCGTCGCCTATGCCTTTGGGCTGCTGCACCTCAATATACATGGCAAGCATGTAAAGATTGCTCAATGTTGATTTAATAAACGGTATTAAATAATTATCTCACGGTTTTTTTATCAGAAGGATGAAGTCAAAGTTTTTGTTAATGTGTTAATATAATATATAATCAGTGTTAACAAAGTGGTTACCTGCATATGTGTAGGTTACAAATCTGGGTATCTGCAGAGGGTCCAGAGACAGTGGCAACTTAATGTCATTTTTCTTATACATATACTATATATATATATATATATATATATATATATATATATATATATCCTAAGGTAAATGTCCCAGTAATCGTGAAACTTGGTTATAGTTTGAATATATTGTTACAAAAATGTGTTAAAAGTAACATTTAATGATAAAACTCACTTATTTTTACAATTTTATAATGGCAAATAGAAATTACATTCACTCAGATGAAATACAAAGCAAGAAATTTGGCATCACGATTACTGGGACTAAGGTCACGATTACTGGGACGTTTACCTTACCTCATCTGAAAATTGTCATAAAAGAATCTGGAAGTTTTTGAGGCAATTTTTATCATTTCGCACAATTAAAAAAAAATCAAGAAAATATCAAGTCAGTTTAAAACATGTAACTATTCTATTTGTTTCTTTATTAGTTTAAAATTAATTTTCTTACAAGGGGAGTGCGCGTGACACGGATTTTAAACATCTTTTGTGAGCGAAGAGGGCTTAATTTGAGATGAAAAGAGCTGAAACAGTTTACTTAGATAGAAAACGATTTATGAGAATGAAGGTTGGCAGAAACTCGTGTACAATCATTATCAGTTTGAATTAAATGATAATCGAACAAGCTGCAATGATGGCAATAGTCTAGGTTCCACACTGGAGAGTCTCTCGTCGTGGGTTCACTTCCTCGTACATTTAATTTTTTTTTCTATTCCTTTTTTCTAATAGTTTGACCCTGAATATGCATAACTATTAGAAAAACAATAGTAAAGAGTATTAAAAAATATTTTAAGAATACAAAAGTTATTTTTGACACCAAAATATTTTTATCAATCAGTTCATGTTTGCAGCATAATTTTTTATTTTGAAAAATTAATTTCAATCGAATATTCAAAAACATTTTTTAACATTTCAAAAACTGTCATAAAATTGTTTAAAAAAGATTCTGGAAGATTTCAAGGCAGTTTTTATAATTTTGCACAATTAAAAAAAAATCAAGAAAAATTCCAATTCATTTAAAACATAGTTTGAAACTTAAAAAGATAATTTTAATGTTGAGAAGATTAAAAAAAAGAGAGAATGTACATTTTTGAAAATATGCATTTTCGTGGTTGAAAATTTACATATATATATATTTAAATTTGTTGTTTTTTTAGAAGGAAATTAATTTTATAGGTTGAAAATTCATTTTTTTAATGGAAGATTGAACTTTTTTTGAAAATTCGTTGTTTATTGGTTGAAAATTTAAGTATTCTTCTTGAAGTTGCTTGATTTTAAATTAATTTTGTAACTGTGCAAAATTGCAAAATTTTGTTTTAAAATCTTAAATTGTTTTAAAGTTTGATTTCCTTGCGATTCCTTGTTTTTCATAAATATTTTATAAATATTAGAAAATATTTTCAAGTGTCAAAATATTTTAAGTCACTGTGACACTCCTGAAATTCCTAAATATCAATGTTGAAAATGCATTTTTATAGAAAATTCAACTATTTCTTGAAAATTCCTTGTTTTTAATAAATATTTAATAAATATTAGGAAATATTTTCTACTTTCAAAATATTCTGACTCACGTTGACACTTCTAAAATTCCTAAATATCATTTCAACTGACCCGAATTTTTCTTAAAAATGTAAAAAATATTCAGAAATTAAAAAAATTGCCTTAAGATATTCTGGATTATTTATTTTTAAAAAGAAAAACTTCTTCAAAATTTTCATATAAATCTGAAGAATATTTTGTCATTTAAACCTTTCAAAATTCCTTAAAAGCTTATCAATTTCTTGTTCGAAAGATTGGCTGTTTGCATTCTGTATGGATATGACTTTTAGTGGATGTTTTCAGTTTGTTATTTGCTCCTATTGCAAAAATTTTGCAACAAAATATAGATTTTTGTAAGATTTCAAAAGAAAATGCTTTTTAAGAATTTAGAAAGATATCAAGAGGATACAAAAAATTTCTTGAGTTTCCTAAGAGAATTTAAAATAATTTTTTATATTTAAAAATTGATTGGAAGATAATATTAAAAAAAATTCAAGATAATGCAAACATTTTCATACAGTTCCTGGGAAATTGAAAATAATTTTCTATTTTGGAAAATTATCTTTAAGCAAATATTCAAAAACAGTTCAAAACATTTTAAAAACTTTTAAAAAATTGTCAAAAAAGATTCTGGAAGATTTTAAGGCAATTTTTATAATTTTGCACAATTAAAAAAAATCGGCTGTATTAAAAAAAGTTAAATTAAATAATTTGAAGCGAACAATACAATATTTAATAATTTCATATTTTCAACAATAAGAATTGGAAACAAATCAAAAATTAAGTGTTCGCAAATGCTTGGAAAGAGCTATTTTGTACAACACCTAATCGAAACCTACGAACAGCAATAATTGGACACGTGAAAGTGGAAAGGTTTAAAATTATAAACTCATTGAATAAAGTGAATGAATTAGGGTGTTCGAAAAGCAACGTTTTTCCCCTCCTGACTTTTTTTCATATCGTGCGTTTTTCGGCTTGAAATGTTCATTTTCGTTTGTTTTTGGGAATTTTGAAAATGCTATAACTCCGGTCATTTTTGTTTTATCAGAAAAAGTAATTGCGCTATTTTGTGTATTACTAACGACCGTACATAGATTGTTCAAATCTTCCAAAAAAGTGGTCTCAAAAATGTTCATAATGTGCTCACTTTTTGAATTTTCATCCAAATTAGCTGGTTAACGAACTCGTTCTTTCTTTGTAGGCCTCAAAAAGTGTGCCAAAGAACAATCCAATCTGATCAATCTTTCGAAATTTATCGTGCCTACACTCTAATACAGACTATACAGACTACCCAGGAAACAAGAAACGATGGACCACGTTTCAATCGTATTGCAGGTCGTATGAAATGTGTATCCTAAACTGAAATAGCAGATTGCTGACGATAGGTTAATAGTGCCAATGAATCGGAGCAGTGGTTATTTTACGATTCACCAAAAATATTTCGTTACCGATTGAAAAACGACGGTTAATCGTAATAATACGATAAAATGATAATGATAAATACATAATGCAGCTAAAATGATGATCTATTGCGCAAATTTTGGAAATTTGAGATATTTTCCAAACGAAGGAGATTTCTATTTGCAAGTGTGGATCCTTGAAGTTGAAAAAATGATTGTGGGAAGCGTAGAAATCCCGAAAATTTGGAAAGTAACGGGATTGAATAAAAAAATGATTATACCTTTTAAAGATGTCACTTCCAAAATTATTTTATTAGAATTTGAAGACAAAGCGTTCGTTTGTAAACCTTCGAATATCATAGAATTTGGTTAATGGTGCATGACTCTTTGCGACTTATTGAAAATAAAAAATTAGGTATTTTTGATCTTACAACTGTATTACGTTTATTTACCTATGTTTAAAAAAATACCCATTCGCAAATTTAACTTTTTTAAAGACAATTTCCGCCTTTTATATAATTAAAGTGTTTTATTAATTTTTTAATTGAAAATATGTACAGATGTAAACTACAGTATACATATATTTATACTTTGTTATAATCACAAATATTTTATTCTTAGAGATTTATTTAATTTATTATAATTTATTTAAAAATTTACTATTTACATAAACTTGCATTTCACTAACATATGTATGTAAATTTTATTACAATTTAAATATTTATCTATATTAAATTATTTAAATACATTTTATTTATTTTATTTTAATATTTCATTTAAATATTTATAAAATAGGTTTCTTATGATGGACATTGTTGAATCTTAAAAATCCAATTCATTTAAGTTCCTAACCAATCTGCACTTTATTGTTCAAATTTACTCGCACCCAATTCCGATTCACTACAATTCTATAATAATGAAGAGCGCAATCTGCATTACACAATTCGTCGCACTTCATCAATCATCAATTGTATGATGTAGATTCGTTTCTGTTAAAGTGAATCTGCACTTTACCATTCAGTTTGACATCCTTCATACTCCATTTCATTGAGAACTTGAAACGATTCATGCGTTTCTTCTGTGAATCGTAAATCACCAATTGAACTTGAGTTAGTTTTTTGAGTTTATGTTCTCCAATTCAGAATGTCTTGAAACGATAGCACGAGTACATTTCCGAATGTGGCTTTGCAAATTTAATAGCTGACCAATTTGAAGAGTCAAAAAAACAATTGAAATGCAACTTTCTCAATCTGGAATTTTAAGATACACATTTCAAGGCGCTCCAGTTCAATCGTTTCTTTTTTCCTGGGTACAGACAGACACGGAGATCACAGCGCAAAAGGAGCTCAAAAAAGGGGAAATAGGGTGATTTTCTCAGAAAAAAAGGGGAAAATACGGGAAAGATTAAACATTTATTTTCATATGTCGAAAAGAACAAACAATCTTTTTGTAAGAAATGTTATATATTTAAATAATTTTCAAAGTTTTTTCAATGATTTCTGCCATTAAAGATTTATTCTTGAAAAATAAATATACTTAGATCATTGGAAATCCATCCCGAGTGATATAAAAAAGTGTGGGAAAAAATAAAATTAGTTAAATACACAATTTTGATATGTTCAACATCGCTCTCATAAATATTTCTTTCCAAGATTTGTCATTTCATCCTTACTATAATTAATACTTTCAATGTAAATTTAAAACTAAACTCTTCAGTACGGCGAAGTAAAAATGCTAAAATTAATCGAATTGTTTGAGCTGAGGGATAACAATTTGTGGATCGACATCCAAAACAAGTGAAGAGGAAAATGTGAAGTCGGTTAATATCTTCTGTTCTCTTTCTTAAAATTACCATTTAACATTTTTTGTTGTAACTTGAAAAAAATTTGCCTTATTTAAAATTTTTGGAAAATATACAAAAACATGTTTTTTTTATTGATTCGAACCTGAAATTGAGTCAGCTTGAATCAAAGAAACATGTTATTAAAAAATAGCAAAAAAATATGAATTCCCGAAAATCCTAACTCACGACAAAATTTTTTTTCGAAGAAGCAAAATAAAAAAATGTTTCTTTGGATCAAGCTGAATAAATTGCAGCTTTGACATATTCAACTTTAAAAAAAAATTTATTATCGCACAAAATACTTCTGGCTACTTTGGGTCAAGCAAAAAATGCTTTATAGTCTGACAGAATAACTGCTCACGAAAATCACACGGAACTTAATGATTTGCACTCCAAAATACTTTTTTGCAATTTCACTTTAAATTTCGATTTAAAGTCAGAAATTGCCAGAGAATAGCTAGAAAATAAAAATTTAAAAGCCGTCCTTCTTTGACAACATTAGAAGACAAAGTGTGGTTTTGTTTTGAATTCGCACGATATAGCGAAATGGCATTGGTAGGGTGGAGGGGAATCTTCAATTCTTGTCGCCTCTACTTCGTAGAACCGGCGGAGAGTTTCCGAAAAATATACTTCCCCAAACAAATGAAATAAAAATAGAAGAGAAGCTCTTTAAAACTGCTTTCTTGGACGCTTATTACATTATCTAATTAAATGGTCTTTAATTAAAATTAAATAAATTAATTAAAAAAGTGTCTTAATTTTCTTTTAACTTTTAAGACTTCTCACATTTCCTCATTTTTGTACACCAATAACTGAGTTATTAGCTTCAACCTTTAAAGGAACCAAATAAAAAAACTTTTAAAAAATCTGGGCTTTCAATTTCGGAAAACTATGGAAAAGGTTTAGAGTTAAAAAAATGATTTTTTCCCCCAATTAGAATAATTTTTAATAAAAAATAAAAATTTAAAATAACTATTAATTTGTTAAACGTTTTTGAACACTTAAATTGGAGATAAAATCACATTCCGAGATTTGACAACAAGGAATCACGCAATATCAGTTTGTTTTTAACGTTATATAAATACATTTTCGTAAGATTTCGGAGAATATTAAAAAAGATTTTTGAAGATCTCACATATATCGAAAAAAAAAATCTAGAAAATTTTGATGTAATTTTTTTCTTTTACGGGATTTGCAAAATATTGTAAAAAATTAGAATCAGTTTAAACGATGGTCAGGACTTTTGTCAGATGTGAAGACATTTAAAAATGTTTGATGAATTTTCGAAAAACAATTCAAGTTTTAGAATATTTTTAATCTCTTCAAAACTTCTAAAGTTCATAAATAATTTTGAAGCTGAAAAATTAAAATTTAAAAATTGCCTTAAAAACTTAGAGATTTGTAGACATTTTCAGAGGAATCTTAAGAAAATTTTTTTATTCTTTCAAAATTCTTGAAAAGCTTCTAATTTTTTTTTCTGATGTACTCAAAAGTGTACGCTTGGTTTAAAATGGTTTGAAATTTTTCAAATTTTAAATTATATTAACACCTTTTCAAAACTTCTAAATATCTTTTTAAATAATTCAGTTTTCCTAAAAAATCTTTCAATTGTCTTAAAATCTCCAAGATCATGTTTCGTGTGTTTTAAAATAAAATCTCAATCATTTCAAATTTTTCCTGAATTTTTATTATATTAAGATATTGAAAATATTATCATGAAATAAAATCACTTATTTGGAAACTTTGATTTACGCAATTGATGTTGCAGTAAATTCGTAATATTAATTAATAGACTTAATCAATAGACAGTTAACTTAACAGGCTGCAAGAATAAAAAATAAATACATTTGGACTGTGATTGACAATATTCTTAGAAATTAAAAAAAAATGAACTGCAAGAATAAAAAACGAACGCGTTTCGACAAGCACAAAAATAGGATTCATTTTGGAAAGAAAGCCTTTGGAAAGGTTTGAAAAGTCACGCTTCAAAAAGGCAAGAAATAAAAATTGATTATTCTTCTTCAGAAGATCTGACAAATATGTCCTCTTCTTTTTTTCATACCTTGCTTTGCGTATGAAATCATTAATATCGGTTAATGTATAATATAAGTAATTATATATATATATATATATATATATATATATAAAGGTGTGAAAAAAGGTGTAGCAGGCTGTCGAGAGAACCTGCTGATTGACAGGTGTGTCTGTAAAGACGCTGCCGCCCATCAACGCGTCCTGTCAATGGCCTGGATTGACTACCGGAAAGCTTTCGATTCAACCTCTCATAGACTTATCATCTGTCTGTTGGAAAGCTTGAAGGTACATCCACACATAGTGAGATGCATAGAGAGATTGATGCCTCTTTGGAAAACTAGATTTACCATCTCATCTAGGAATCATCGTCTGCCGACGAGCAAGGTCACCTTCCAGAGGGGCGTCTTTCAAGGGGATAGTATGAGCCCTTTGCTTTTTTGCATCACACTTCTGCCTCTATCTCTCGCACTACGAAATTCTCCGGGATACCTCTGTGGCGACACTAATCAGCGTGAGCATAAGGTCACTCATGTATTTTATATGGATGACCTAAGGATCTATGCCGCTGGTAAAAGCAAACTTCAAACTGCTATAAATATCGTCAAGAACTACACAGGAGAGATTGGGATGGACTTTGGTTTGGAAAAGTGTGCCAAAATTCATTTGAAGAAAGGAAAGATTACTGGCGTTCCCAAGGACCCTGAGCTTGTGGATATAAGTGTTATTAGACATCTTAACACTGGAGAGACCTATACATACCTGGGCGTGCCTCAAAGCCGCATTCAGGACGTAAAATCAGTGAAGGAGTCTCTCCGAAGCAGATACAAGCATCTTCTTCAACAGATTTGGTCTTCCAATCTGTCGGCGTTGAACAAGGTATCTGCGACTAACATGCTTTCCGTCCCGGTTCTACTCTACTCGTTTGGGGTGGTTCAATAGACGAAGAACGAGCTTAAGGCCCTTGATGTCACCACGCGTAAGATCATGCATATGCATAAAAGCTTGCATATCAATTCGTCAGTTCCGCGATTATACATTTCACGCCGTCAAGGCGGACGCGGACTTCTGAATCTCCAGTGTCTGCATAACCCAATTGTTTTAAGTACAGCTTACATCGTTGCGAATGGCAGAGATCCTCTCCTAAAGATGGTCAGAAACCACGAGATGATTGGCGAAGGAGCGTTCCTTTACAAAGCCGCGGAGCAAGCTGCCGAGGCCCTTGGCCTGAATTTCAACATCAGAAGTGAGGAAAGTGCATTACTCCATCTAGATGCTTCACGTCTAAAAGCCGAAGTAAAAGAAGCAGAGGTCAGTAAATTTCACCAAGAGCTGCTCGACAAGCATATGCACGGAAACTTTCACAGAAATGTAGAAAAACAGTCCTTGTCAAAGGAGCAAACTTTTGCTTTCCTCAAATCATCAGGGCTCAATTCAGGTACAGAGGGCTTTATTTTCGCATGCCAGGACGGTATAATCTCCACCTTAGCATTCCGCGCCCGCATTTTATGTCAAGAAGTTCCCAGTGATAGGTGCAGAGCGTGTCATGCACACGCTGAGTACCTAGAACACATACTATCGGGGTGTCCGATTCATGCAGGAACAACGTATATCTATAGACATAAAGCGGCCCTAAGAGTACTTTATTACCACCTTTGTCGCTCTTACGGTGTTGGTCGCGACCCTGCCCTGCCGAACGCTCCAAGGGATATAGAGTCAATTGTCCGAAACGCGAAGTGCCAGATTTTCTGGAACTACGATTTTCGGGCAGCAGTCTCCGTTGCGCACTCGAGGCCTGACATTGTTCTCCAAGACTTCGAGAAACGAACGATATTCATGATCGAATTCTCGGCTCCGTCCGAATACAACATCACTGCAAAGGAGAAAGAAAAAGAGGAGAGGTATCAAGACCTTAAAAGAGAACTGCAACGACTGTGCCCAAAATATTCGGTACGAGTAATTGTCCTTGTGATAGGTGCTCTCGGAGGTGCTAAATTATCACTGGTTCGTAACCTTAAAGCCATACCCGCGTGCCAAAAATATGCCAAGGCACTTGCGAGATGGGTGCAGAAAGCTGTCATCCTTGGGTCGCTTCGTGTCCTCAAGACACACGAGGGTTTCGCCGGCCTGTCGTTGTGATTTCGTCGTGCCCTGTGACCACCCATCTCACGGATGTGAGACGTGGCCATAGGTGTATTTTACCGCGGTTCTACTGGGGTCTATTGACATTTTCTTTTTAGATGGCAGTTGCTCTTAGTGGTACCCTGCGGTGGTTGTTTAACTTTTTTTCTTTAATTATATAATATAATATAAATAATTTATATTATAAATATGTTCAATCGTATGTATATTTTTGAACCAAAAATTTTATTATAAATAAATAATGAACTATTTTTTGTTCTAAAATTATTAATTAAATTGTTTGAACTAAGTAAACTTATTATTTTTTTTGTTTAATCACTGACTCATTTTTTTGAGTATATTAATGAACAATTTAATACGTCTGTTTTCTGGGTATATGTAACTTTCTTTAATTAATTAATATATTTTAAGCATGTAATACAACAAATAAAAATAAAATTATTTTGCCAGAAAAAAGAAAGTTTTTTTTCAGTTTTTCGTGAATTACTCCCCTTTTAATTTTTTTAAAATGTCTATATAATGATTCCTTATGAAATCACCTTTCTTTAAAAAAAAAAAAAAAAATGCATGGAGACTTAGGGTGGCATTACATTGTAACGTCAATCTTGCCGAAAAACGTCAAATCACTAGACATTTTAACCAATGATTTTCTCTTAGTAATCCACAGAAACACTGGCATTGGCTGAAGCGTCACACACATTTGCACAGCGCACAACGCATGGCGCACAAGGTTCTCGACCAATCGCAGAGCTCCATTTCAATCGCTGTGATTTTCACACAGCATGGTGTAGAAGACGTCGAAAAGTTCGGAACGTTGAACTTTCATGCAATCTGCAGCTGTCTTGTGTAATCTCCAGCCGCTTGTAGCAGACGATTTTCAATTTTTCAACCTCGAATTTCTCGCGCGTCGCGTCGTTTGTTTTGAAAGTGTCGCGCGTCGCATCGTTTGTTTTGAAAGTGTTTTCTAGTTTCAAAAGTGAAAGTTTTAATAAATTAAAGATAAAAAGTGTTGTGCTGGGCTGCCTATAAATTATGTTATAAAAGGTATATTAGAGAGTTTATGAATATTCTCCTTTTATATCCATGTAAATACTGCAAGAGGCTTGAGTCAATACTGTTTTATAATTAAAGACATACGAAGTTATTTCACATAAAATCACTTTTATAAATATTAGATTAACGTGATCACCTGACGCTAGCCCGGTAAAGCCTCGTGCATAGGAAGCAGCTATGCGGATCCGTGTGCGTTGAAGCGTGTTCTCTTGTGCGTTGTGACTTGTGCTTATTCTCTGTGCAAATGTGGTTTTTATGAAATGGGTTTTTATGAAGGTTCTTACATGGCTGGGTTTGCAATTAATATTTAACCCTTTGAGGCGCACATTTTTGTGCTACACTTACAATGGGTATCAATGGTGTTTCCAAGGTTTCTGGGGTCGCTGATCACGAATCCGGTATCAGAATTTGAAAATTCAAAATGACGAATCCAATATGGCGGATATTTCAGTTAGAATTGCGATTTGCTGAGTAGTTCACTTGGGAAAAGGTATACAGAGGTTTCCAAGGTCGCTCATCACGAATATGAATTCAGAATTTCAATATTCAAAATGGCGGACCCAATATGGCGACTACTTTAGGTTATAATTGCGGTTTTCTAAGTAATTCACTCAGAAAACCGCAATTCTAACCTAAAATAGACGCCATATTGGATCCGCATTTTGATATTTCAAATTCTGATACCGGATTCGTGTTCAGCGACTTCGAAAACCGTTTTATACAAATTTTCATAACATTAGCTTAAAAAGTCTGTCCAAGACCGAATTTATTCGAAAAAATCAAAAATTTTCCGTCTTTGTTTATCAATAATTATATGAATAAATTTTCAAACTTGCAATCAAAGCATTACGAAGCCAAAGTACTAGTGATGGTTTAGAAGTTTATTTGAGAGCGATTGAGCCGAAAACGGTCGCGGTATGTATGAAAAACTGAAAAAAGTTTGGTGTATCATATATGATACGCTGCGCCTCAACGGGTTAAGGACTGCGCAGTAGTTTTCTATGAAAGCTACGGCTGCGCTGTATTTTGGGGGGGTTTTCAAGAATGCCGACTATGCACCCAAAACTTCCAAAACATATTTCATTAAAAAAACTTCTAGTCCCATGTGGGATTTCATGTAAGAACAATGCGTAGGTTTCCATAACGGCATTCATATAAGAACCCATGTGAAAATCCACAAAATATTTCCCATCCCATGTGAATTCAAATGACTTCAGATATTTCAGGAGATTTCAAGTTACTTCAGGAGAATTCAAGTGACTTCCGGTGATTTCAAGTGAATTCACGTAACTTCAGATATATCAGGAGATATCAAGTGATTTCAAGTACATTCAGGTGATTTCAAGTATCTTATTCACGTGACTTTATGTAAATTCAAATAACCTCAGATGTTTCAGGAGATTCAAAGGGGTGACTTCAAAGGGGCCCTCCATATACCACGTGGACAATTTTCTACTACATTTGTACCCCCCCCCCCCCTCCCCCACTCCTATTGGACATGCGTTGACTTTTGACAAACCCTTATACCCCTGGTGCATCTGTCCATGTGGACTTATTTCATATTTTATGAAAATATGGATATTATTCGTACTCAAAAGATGCGAACCCAAAAGGAGCTGTGAATCGGCTAAAAATAGGGTTTTTCTTAAAAGCATACGCTTCATGATAAAAAGTGAGAAGTCCAAACAAAAACTAGTGATCATTTACACAAATTTTTATGTGTTTCTGAACAGAAATCCTTAGATTCAGGAAAACGCAAGTCCACGATACACAAAAAATAAATGCATTAAAAAAAGTTATATTCAGTTTTCCGCCAGCCCTATGAAGCCCCACACGTATTTACCATAAGAAACAAGACGTTTTTGTGCATTTTATTCAGAATCGTAAATTTTCGGTAAATCGAGTTGAAATTCAATATTGCTCTTCATAATCAGCTATAGAATACAAATGAATAATTACTTTTTTAATGTCGTACCCATAACTCTGTATTATAGGGCCCCCAAAAAACCCGTAATTGAAAAAATGGGTTTTGCAAATTTTTGGCGCTAATTATAATTTTTTGCATTTTTGTTTCTAATACATAGAATACTACTTTCCACTTATAATTAGATGTTCATCCATACATTGTCTAAATAATTTATCATAGTTTTTAGCCATTTTCTCTTGGAAAAGAGTTAGAAAATTGTTTTTTTTTTAATTTTAGTTTTAAAGTGAGGTAGTAATTCATTCAAATTAAGAATCATAATTGGATAACCAATTTAATTTTTAATAATATTGTCTTTGAATAATGCTAGAAAGGTGCGTTTTTTCAAAAATATTTAACTTTTTGCCAACCTTTCAGTTAGAGTAAAGTAAAAGTTGATAAACTTTAAAAAATAATGTTTCAAAGAAATTTTTATTATTATTATTATTTATAACTATGTTCTCCTATAGTAATGCTAGATAGTTGCGGTTTTTTTCTGAAATTTTCCAGTTTTTGTCAACTTTTCACTTGGTGTGGTGATGAATAATACAAGTTAACAAATATACTTGTTTAAACAATTTATTATTGTTTATAACTACCTTCTCTGAGATAATTGCTAGAAAGTTGCGATTTTTCTTAAACTTTTACCTTTGCTTTGGCTTTTTAGTTACGAAAAAATAATAAATAAGCAATAGAGATAATAATTTAAAATTATTACCTCACTATAATTGGAAAGTATACCTGAATTGAAAATTTTTAGAAAACTAGCTGTGAATTCAATCTCGAGTGTTTCCACTTTATTTGCATTTATGGTGCTAATAATATGGTGCTCATTTTACGATCACTTTGCTTCCCGTTAGCAAATGTATTTGCTTCCTCATAGAGGAAGCATTTGTGGTTTTTATATACAGTCAAACCTGGATTTAGCGTCGGTTTTGGGGCTGACGGCCGCGTTCAATCCAGGCTCCCCGAACTATTTTGTCTCTCTCCCGTTTCTCTCTCTGTTTTGTCATGCCTGACTGAACGCCACACACCCCCGCATGTCTTCTCACGCAACCCCCCTGCGCAGCGACAATTCTCGGAAACGCCGCTGAATCGAGGTTCGCTAAATCCAGGTTTGACTGTAATAGACAAACTAAAGTTTTCATTTTGGTCAATTTGAGAATAAAAATTTGTAAAAAATACAAAATTACAAAATAATACTAAAATTTTTTAAATACATTAACAAATCAGTCAAATCAAATTTTGTATTTAAAATGGTAATTTTACTATAAAAACCCGTTTAAAAAAAAATTAATATACATCTCTATAGCTTCCTTACTGTTCAATAAAATGTATCAGTATTATAAGTTAATCGATTCGTCTCGAATCAACACATCTTTTCTATTGTCACATCAACTTTAAATTATGAGAATGAGAAATTTTTTTCTATGAATATCGATTTTTAGTATAATATAAATGACCATAACTTCCTTACTCTTTAATAAAATGTATTGATATTATAGGTCAATTGATTCGTCTCTTATCAAGGAATCTTTTATATTCTTGCATCAACTTTGGACTATGTAAATGAAAACTGTTTTACTATAAAAAACCGATTTTTAAAATATTATTAAGTGCTAAAAAAATGCAATAAATATATTTAGAAATCCTTCGGACAGTTTCAAAATATTAATGGTTAAAATAAGCCCTCCAAATTTCATCAATTTATCTGCAACCGTTTTCAAGTTATCGTGTTCACAAAAATTTATGACATCCACACACACATTCGGACAATTGCTTCGAAAATAGTATTAGACATTTATAAATTGAGGAAGGTTTAATTAAATTAATTAAAAATTTTTTTTAAATCATACCATTACAAAACTTCCTCTATGAGAAAGCAAAAGTGCAACTTTCTAGAATTATTCTAAGAGAATATTATTATACAAAATAAATTGTTTAAACAACTATTTCTTCAAAATTTAATTTATCATTGCCTCGCTCTAACTGAAAAGTTGAAAAATTGGGATAAAACCGCGACTTTCTAACTCTTATTCAAACAATGTTTACTAAAAGAAACCTCAAAAAAATAATAAAGCCAGAATCTCGCTATACCCAATGTTTCACTTGTGGGGTCTATTTTTGACAACAGGCTTACAGGTTTACGTGGTATATGGATGGCCCCAAAAATGAATTAAGGTGATTTCAAGTGACTTCAAATCAAATCAAAATGAGAGTAATTCACGAAAAAATGAATCAAATTTTTTTACTGTTTTCTGGGCAAAATAATTTTCTTTTTATTTATTGTATTATACACTTCACAAATATCATTTTATCTATAATGTGTTGTTTGATCAAAATCCAATTAGCTTTTCCAGAGATATTGATAATTCAAAAAAATGTAACCCCAAAATGCAACATAGCGCAGCGTAACTCATGTATAGCATTATAATTTTAGAAAGTTTTAGTAAAATCGAATAACCACCTGCAGATCCTGATATTTCTGAAGTGTACTGGCCCTGTTTTTAAATTAAATGTGTTCCAAAATTTGATCATTCTCGTACGTAAAAGTATTATAGGAAAATTATTATAGGTCCGTAATGCATTTCCTATATTTTTTTCGCGGTTATAAATATAATAGGATTTTTTCCTTCTGATTATTGATATTTAAATTTATTAAAAGTATTATAGGAAAATTATTATGGGCCTGTAATGCATTTCCTATAATTTCTTCGCGATTATAAACATGGTAGGATTTTGTTATTCTATTTATTGATAGTTAAATTTATTAAATAATTTTAACATGAATTAATTATTTTTGATAACAATTAATCAACTTTTACATTTTTAATAATTAACTAAATAATTAATTAATAATATAATTAATTAAGGAAAAATTATAGAAAAATAGTTATAGAAATCTATAATATTAAAATATTCAAATAATTATTGCAAAAAGTATAAAATATCCATAGTAACAGTGCAAAAAACCATGTTAATTTCATGGCAGAATCTTTAGAGCGTTGTTTGCTCAATGATGAAATAAAAGACTTAAATATCCATTTAAAATATTTAAAACAAAATTTCAATAATATCAAAATAAATTTAAGAAATTCATTACCTACCAATATATATACAAACATTTTAGAAATGCAATTAAATACCTCAAAAAAATTTTAAAAGATACAAATAACTCTGATACTAAAGATCCTTGGATAATAAATTTTAGTAATGTTGATATTCTAGACAATGTTAATGAAATTTTAAGGTTAGGGAATAAATTTAGTTCTTCCTTTTTAACGAACAAAAGCAATATAATTTTGAATATGGTTAAAGGTATAGAGTCAAATATTGGATTAATTGAAAATATTGAAGATCGTGACTTATTAAGACACAGAATAATTAATACAGCAAACAATTTTTTACAGAATAATAAAATTACAGAAGTTGATAGAATTTTAGCAAAAAACATTAAGAAAACAAACATTTATTAAAACTAATGAACAATTACTAATAACTCATGCAGATAAAAGTAACATTACAGTAATACTAAAAAAGGAATCTTATAATAAAAAAATGCTAGAATTATTAAATGATACCAAAACTTATGAAAAATTAAATGAAAACCCAGAAAAAGAATTAAAAAATAAAACATTTAAATTGTTAAATTCTTGAAGAATTAATGGATATTTAGGTAAAGAATTATTAAGAAAAGATATTCTAGTTCATGATACTAACATTCCTAGAATTTACGGATTACCTAAAGTTCATAAAGAGAATTGTCCACTTCGACCTGTAGTTTCACTAATTAACTCACCTACTTATAAAATGGCTAATATTTTTAATAATATTCTTAAAAAAGCACTAATAGTACCAAAATATGAAGTAAAAAATTCTTTTGAATTTAAAAATAAAATAATTAATAAAACAATTCCATCTGATCATATCATGGTTTCATTAGATGTTTCTTCATTATTCACAAATGTACCACTTGATTTAGTTATCAATAGTATTTTAAGTAGATGGATTCATATAAAAAACTATACAGAATTACCGATTGAAGAATTTGAAGAGGGAATTAAATTTTTAATGGAACAGTTTTTAAATTAAATAACAATTTTTACAGACAAATATTTGGAACACCTATGGGTTCTCCTATCTCTCCAACATTAGCTGATTTAGTTATGCAAGATTTAGAATCAAATGTAATAAAAAATCTGAATTTTTCTTTACACACATATTTTAGATATCTTGATGACACGTTCATTATATTACCTAAAGATAAATTAATTTACGTTTTAAAACAATTTAATTCTTATCATCCAAGGCTTAAATTTACACATGAAATTGAAAGTAATAATTCTATTTCGTTTTTAAATATTAAAGTTATAAAAACTGATACAGGTAATATCATCATTAATTGGTTTCGTAAAAATACTTATTCTGGTAGATATTTAAATTTTCTTTCTAACCATCCAATACAACATAAAATTTCTATAGTAAAAAATCTTATTGATACAGCTTTAAAATTATCAGATAAATCATTTCACATTTCTAATATAGAATTTATTAAAAAAACTTTATACTTAAATAATTACCCAACAGAATTTGTTCTAACACATATTAATAATAAAATTAAAACAATTACAGATTCTTTATCCAACCAAAATAATACAACAATAGTAAGAAATTCAAATTTTAAACCAATAGTATCAATTTCTTATCATGGTAAGTTATCTTTTGAAATTAAAAGAATTTTAAATGATTTTCATATTAAAACAAATTTTAGAATTGATTCTAAACTTGATAAATTCATAAAATTAGGAAAAGATTTATTAGAAAATTTGCAATTTACTGATGTAGTATACAAAATTCAATGCTTGAATTGTGAAAAATGTTATGTGGGTCAAACGAGCAGATTACTTGCTACAAGAATAAAAGAACATCATGGTAATTTTAGACAAAATCCAAAAAACCATAAAGTCATAGCAAAACATCAGGTTGAAACTGGACATTTGATTGATTGGGATAATGTTATTGTTTTACATCATGAACCTAATGAATTTAAAAGATTAATAGCAGAAATGTTTTTTGTAAAAAAGAATAGCAATAATTGTTTGAATATAATTTCAGATCTTAATAATTATAGTCCAATATATAATATAATTTTGGATTCTCTAATTTAAGAAAATATTTAAACTCAAAAATTGATGAATGTTTCTAATAAAATTTTTGTATCATATTATACAGTTATACATTCAACTAATTAGTAATAGTAATAATTTTAAATTTCAATAGCAATGTATAATGTTTTAATAATTTTTAAAATTGAATTCTTTCAAATTTTAATATTGTCATTAGAATTACATAGAAACTATAGTACCTTATGTTATAAATCGTTGATACGTCATTGCTAATTTCTATCCTTGTTAAGAATTCTCTTCCTCTCTTACTATCTTTCTCAATTTTTCTCCTTGCAAAAATGGAGCGAAAAAGTTGGGGAGTCTTTGACTCTTCAACTAAGTCAATTACATTATTAAAATGTGTTTAACCGTATAAATTCAGTATTTATTTAAACAAATTTAAAATTTTTTAAAATTTAAACAAAATTTCCTACAAAAAATGAAGCTCCAAAAGGTAAATTTCTAACCTAAAAAAGAACGTTTTTTCTATTCAAATAATAATTTTAAAAAACTAATTATTTTTTCATATTTATAGAGATGTGAGGAGGAAGAGGATTTTATAATAATTGACGAAAAAATTTGACGAACTCTGAAATTTAATTCTAAGTCCTGAAGAGGAAAACGACAAAGTTTTCGAAACGTTGGCATCAAATAAAGGATTTACAACATCAAAAATCTACTTTTGGTCTGAAGTATGTCAGTTCCTTTTACCATCTACATGTATTAATTTAAAAAAATATCCATACCTTTTAGGTTCCATTATAATTACAATGTCAAACGAAGCTTCTTTTGAATATGTCAATCTTTATGAATTTCTGTGTGAGCAGTTCAAAATAAATGATTAATTAATACTTTCTTCTAATTTTTGTACTACAGTTGAACCTCCATAATTCGAATACCCATAATTCGAATTCCTCCATAATTCGAACATTTGCTTCGTTCCCTTGACGTTCCTATACTAACGCATGTGAAAAAACCTCGATAATTCGAACTTGAACCTCGATAATTCGATCTTTCGGATATCGAGTGTATCGAGAAATTCGAATTTTTTGTGTTCGAACTTGTGGACTGCAGTCAAAGTGGAACCGTAAGATTCTAGCATCAGACGGTCGCTGGGGGTTTCCCGGCGCGCCAATTGAGTGACAGACGGTCGCCACCATCCTCTACAAAAGAAAATTCAAATCTACAGAGCTTACATTCTCAGTCGAGTTTTCGTTGAGTGCATTTCGTATTGTCCAGTTTTCTTATTTTCCATTCTCTGTGTCTTTTTTAGTCTAATATGACTGATTTAAGTAAGACAAAGTATAAAACTCTGACTTTAGCAGAGAAAGTCGCTGCTATCAGAGAAGTTGAAAAGGACATGAAAAAAAATCGCAGATCGCTGAAGAGTTTCAAATTCCGCGGAATACTCTTTCTACTTTTCTCAAGAACAAAGAGAAGATTCTTCGTGATTTTTCTATATCAAACCAGCATCCCAGACTTTTTCACAAGAAAATAAATGATTATAAACAACTGGTCCTTTTCAGGACCAACAATTATTCAAACGTTGCACTAATTCTTTTAAATAAACAAATATGTGTATGTGTATGCACATACAAACATATATAATAATATATATATTGTAACCCGCGAGTTACAGGGGTAGCCTGAAAATAGGCAAAAGAGTTAACTCCTGCGTGATGCCTCTGAAAAGTTGCATCACTCAGGAGAGAGAGAGAGGCGCAGACGCGGAAAACTCCCACTCTGGCTTAGTTGCGTAAGCGTGGGAGACTGAGCGGGGGCGAAAATATAAAGAGCTCCACGGCCGAAAAACGGCATTCTAGATCTTGTAGCTGAAAAGCGCAGATCGCAAGAGTGAACACAAGAGAGAAGACTTGGGAATCTATTCCCTATTCTTGTCTCCTAATTCACTTAGTGTGGGTAAGCGATTGAATTCTAAGTCCTAAAAAGACTTAGAATTTGGTACTTACTCCAAAGAGGGTTGAGTTCGTCTTGGGGGAGTGCGGAGCGATCTATCTCTCCAAACTGCTCGGAAAGGCAATTTAACTTGAGAAGCGATTTACGAGTTTTTTTCCAAAATCTTAGAATTTTTCTTGAGTTTCACAGAGCGCATATTGAAAAATATTCTTTATTGAATTGTGGCAAAGATCCACCGAGCTTAAATAAATTTCTTATGTGGCAGAGTACCACCAAAAGTATTGTTCTTTGAAGGAAATATTTTCCTGTGGAATAATTCCACTTTTATTTGGCATTTGTGTTGGCTTTAGCCTGTAGCGCTAGAAATATTCTCTTTAAATATTATTCGTTTGGCATTTTCGAGAATTGGTCTTGGTCTAACGAGGCAATTTGTCCACAGAATCCAAGCCAATAATTTATCCTTGTACATTTGTGAGTCAAGCTGTTTATAGGGAGATAGGGAAGTCAACTCCTCTACCTGGCTACGAAAACACTTGAGCACAAAAGTCCAAGAGCGACCAAATATTTCTCGCTGTTTTCGAACGGACCAAGGGTCCATAAATATCTCAAAATCAAAAGTAAAGTCGGCTCTGGGAAGCTCTCCCTTGCTCTCCCGTCCTTGCGCAACGGCGCCTACCTGTTTTGAGGCTACTTAAGCCCAGCTTGCTTATAGCGAACGTGCCCGGACGGCACCCTTAGGGATTACTTGTTTTCACCTGATTGACAGGTTCTATAATTATCATTATATTTTGACTTTTCTTTTATAAGCAAATTAGTACCCATAGAGACTAATTAGATTTGTGGTTAGCCACCATTTGGCATATATCAAGGGATTTCCTCTTATGAAAAAGGTTTCCTCAGAGAGAGAGAAAGAAAAAGGAGTGAGAAAAACGAGTAGAAATACGATCTGTTTCTGAGAACAGACCCTAAAGCTCTGAGGAGCCTACAAATTTATCAAAGGAAGGAATTCCTTGATTCGAATATCCTTTCTAAAATAATAAAACTTTGAAAAGCGAAATACGCACCAAAAATAATTATTCTTGTGACTATACTTACCTCTTATGGTTTAGTTTTATATTTAATAAACGGCGAGTTGTGAATTAAAAAGAGAGAAATAAAGCCAAAGCATTGCATTTTATGAATATTTCGTTTTAGATTGTATGATTGAGAGATATATGTAGAATTAAGATAGAAAAGAATAGTTAAACGGAGTCTGCCCGAGGAGCAGATCACACGGCAAGAAATTCTTTTAGTTTGATTATTAACACAACCTGGACTTGTAAAATAAACAGATTTTATTCAGAAATTTCTTTTATAATTTGAAAATTAGCTTAGGGCTTAGAAAACTGAATTGTACAAATAGGCTAGATCAGGAATAAGGAATAAAAAAGTGTTTAATGATAATATAAGAATCTTATTCTTTCTCCATGTGAGACCCCTTTCTTCAGACCGCTCTAATTATTAATTAAAATTCGTGAATTAGGGCAAAAAGTTAACTTGGCCGAAAGTCGGCAGTTACAATATATATATATATATATATATATATATATATATATATATATATATA
>CAKNXH010058244.1:54316-74618 GCA_932178445.1 Andricus quercusramuli | reverse complement strand
ATATATATATATATATATATATATATATATATATATATATATATATAATTTAAAAAAATAGTTGAACAACCACCGCAGGGTCCCACTAAGAGCAGCCGCCATCTAAAAAATGTTAATAGCCCCCAGTAGAACTGCGGTAAATCACACCTATGGCCACATCTTACTACCGTGAGATAGGTGGTCACAGGGCACGACGAAATCACAACCACAGGCTGGCGAAACCCTCGTGTGTCTTGAGGACACGAAGCGACCCAAGGATGACAGCTTTCTGCATCCATCTCGCTAGTGCCTTGGCATATTTTTGGCACGCGGGTATGACTTTAAGGTTACGAACCAGTGATAGCTTCGCACCTCCGAGAGCACCAATCACAAGGAGAATTACTCGCACCGAATACTTTGAGTACAGCGGTTGCAGCTTTCTCTTAAGGTTTTGATACCTCTCCTCCTTTTCTTTCTCCTTTGCAGTGATGTTGTATTCGGACGAAGCCGAGAATTCGATCATGAATATCGTTCGTTTCTCGAAGTCTTGGAGAACAATGTCAGGCCTCGAGTGCGCAACGGAGACTGCTGCCCGAAAATCGTAGTTCCAGAAAATTTGGCACTTCTCGTTTCGGACAATTGACTCTATATCCCTTGGAGCGTTCGGCAGGGCAAGGTCACGACTAACACCGTAAGAGCGACAAAGATGGTAATAAAGTACTCTTAGGGCCGCATTATGTCTAGAGATGTACATCGTTCCTGCGTGGGTCGGACACCCAGATAGTATGTGTTTTAGGTACTCAGCGTGTGCATGACACGCTCTGCACCTATCACTGGGAACTTCATGACATAAAATGCGGGCACGGTATGCTAAGGTGGAAATGACACCGTCCTGGCATACAAAAATAAAACCCCTTGTACCTGAATTGAGCCCTGACGATTTGAGGAAAGCAAAAGTTTGCTCCTTTGACAAGATCTGCTTTTCTACATTTCTATACAAGTTTCCGTGCATATGCTTGTCGAGTAGCTCTTGGTAAAATTTTCCAACCTCTGCTTTCTTTATTTCGGCTTTTAGACGTGAAGCATGTAGATGGAGTAATGCACTTTCCTCACTTCTGATGTTAAAATTCAGGCCAAGGGTCTCGGCCGCTTGCTGCGCGGCTTTGTAAAGGAACGCTCCTTCACCAATCATCTCGTGATTCCGGACCATTTTAAGGAGCGGATCTCTGCCATTAGCAACGATGTAAGCTGTACTTAGAACAATTCGGTTATGAAGACACTGGAGATTCAGAAGTCCGCGTCCGCCTTGACGGCGTGAAATGTGTAATCGCGGAACTGACGAATTGATATGCAAGCTTTTATGCACATGCATGCTCTTACGTGTGGTGACATCAAGGGCCTTAAGCTCGTTCTTCGTCCTTTGAACCACCCCAAACGAGTAGAGTAGAACCGGGACGGCAAGCATGTTAGTCGCAGATACCTTGTTCAACGCCGAGAGATTGGAAGACCAAATCTGTCGAAGAAGATGCTTGCATCTGCTTCGGAGAGACTCCTTCACTGATTATACGTCCTGAATGCGGCTTCGAGGCACGCCCAGGTATGTATAGGTCTCTCCAGTTTTAAGATGTCTAATAACACTTATATCCACAAGCTCAGGGTCCTTGGGAACGCCAGTAATCTTTCCTTTCTTCAGATGAATTTTGGCACACTTGTCCAAACCAAAGTCCATCCCAAACTCTGCTGTGTAGTTCTTGACGATATTTATAGCAGATTGAAGTTTGCTTTCACTAGAGGCATAGATCTTCAAGTCATCCTTATAAAATACATGAGTGACCTTATGCTCGCGCTGATTAGTGTCGCCACAGAGATATCCAGGAGAATTTCGTAGTGCGAGAGATAGAGGCAGAAGTGTGATGCAAAAAAGTAAAGGGCTCATGGTATCACCTTGAAAGACGCCCCTCTGGAAGGTGACGTTGTTCGTTATCAGACGAAATTTTCTAGTTAGAAAAATCTAGTTTTCCAAAGAAGCATCAATCTCTCTATGCATCTTACTATGTGTGGATGTACCTTCAAGCTTTCCAACAGACAGATGATAAGTCTATGAGAGGTTGAATCGAAAGCTTTCCGCTAGTCAATCCAGGCCATTGACAAGACGCGCTGATGGGCTGCAGCGTCTTTACAGACACACCTGTCAATTAGCAGGTTCTCTCGACAGCCTGCTACACCTTTTTTCGCGCTACGTTGTTCGTACATCTCTCGTCATACAGGCTCAATTCGTCGAACAATCCTGTTTAGGACATCTGTAAAGATCTTATACAGTGTGTTTAAAAAAGTTATTGGCCTGTAATTCTCTGGTTTGGACAAATTGCCTTTTTTCGGCAGGAGCATAGTGCGTCCTAACACCAGCTACTGCGGAACGGGCATGTCCGACTTTAAATATGAGTTGAATATTCGGGCCAAATGTTGGTGTATAAAAGTAAACTTCTTCCACCAAAAGTTCTTGATACAATCTGGTCCAGCAGCGGAAAAGCTCTTCGTGCCTCCAAGTGCTTTTTTCACCTCTTCGGCAGTGACTGATGGACATTCCTCCTCAGATTTTATAAGGTTGTCGCCAAACTCCTTGAAGCGGATGATATTGTCAGTATCTTCTTTCAACTCCAGTGTTTTCGGAATTTTGTATACTTCTCTCCAAAAAGTCCCTACCTCCTTGGGCTTGGGTGGATGTTTTACAGAAACAGGGAGATCGCTGAAGAGACGCGATGGGTCAGCAAGAAACTGTTGATTCTGCCTGATCCATCTCTGCCTCTTCTGTATTCTCCTCCTTGCGTCAGATAACAGCCGTATTTTGACAACAATATGCTGCTTGATTGTCAGCAGCTTTGACTTGTTTAGTGTGTGATTCAAGATCCTTAGTTCTTGGGCGAACTTTCGAACCCTTCCCGTAAACGGTCTACCAGATGTTATGTAGTCAATCACACATTGAACACGGGACGCATTCTGTCTTGTCCATCCAATCTTCTTGTTCAGTGGATGCAAGCGTCTTTCGGTCTTTTGATCCATTGTCGGTTTTAGCCTTCGATTTAAATCAGCCAAAGTTCTCGCAGCACCATAAACTGAGCAATTGATGGTACAGAGGTCGGACTCTTGCGAGATATCTCCACGAGGGGAGGCATCCATTTCAGCCAGATCTTGGGGCTTAAGATGAACTTGGATGTTGATGTTTCTCCTTGTACTGAAATTGCGATCATCTTTCAGAAGGTGCCTACTTTCTGCGGTTGGTCTTAATATCGCTTCATCTTCGGCTGCAGCTTGATCAAGCAATGGTTGGGGAAGCGCACCGCGTACATATCCATTTTTCCGGAGGTAGCCGGCTTGATTTCGCAAAGACTGATGCGAAACGTGCTGAAGCTCTGGGTGTTTCTGGCACAGCAGAGTGTGCATACGCGCCATAAAGCCTCCACGAACAGGGATAATGCTGGCATCGTAGCAGTCTAGTACGTCATTCTTAAGTTGATCCGTCCACTCAATGTGGGCGTTTCGCCGGTTCGTCGTCGTGTTTCCATCTAAATTATTTTCAGCACCCCGAACTCTATGATGATCGGCATTGTTTGTCGACCCATTGTCGGGTGCTCTGCGCGTTCGATCGTTTTGAACCGCATCTACAAAATGTTGGTGTCTTGGTGGTTTCATTGTTGTTCCCACGAGCAGCTAGGGAAAAGGTTCGTCCATCCTTGTAGAGCCCCGCGTGCAAGGATAAGGCTGATACTCTGAGAGGTCGCCCGGTATCCCAGGGTCACCGTTAAAGACACCTCACCCAGGTGCCATTCAGCTTTCAGCACGGTTCTTACGCCTTCGCTTAGGGGTTATTCCTTCGGGACCATCCCTGGACAGTTGTCCGCGACTGCTTATTAATTATTGTAACCATATTTGGCAGAAACCCTTGGTACAGGGACCCTCTATGCGCAACCCGAGGATGCGTTCGGTGGCTTTGTCATCATAGGCCCTTCGGTTCCATTCCAAAGGAATCGAAACCGAAATTGAGCAGTTCAAAATAAATGATTTATTAATACTTTCTTCTAATTTTTGTACTATATAATTGTTTACGTTTTGGCTTACGTAATGAGCTTTTATTCGCAAAACCGAATGCGTCCATTTGCAAAACCTGTTATTGCTCTTGCAAAGAAACAAAACCCGGAGAAAAAGAAAGCTGCAAATCTATTCACATCTCAATTTATCCGCGGATCGTTTCCAAAAAGTTGTTTTCATAATTTAATAGATTTTTTAATAGCACTACGGTAAATCACTTACATCGAAGTAATTTTTAGGAAAGTGAAAATTTTTGTTGCTTTTTTCGAAATGGGACATTAAAATAAAACTCAGATTTTCACTCGATAACATGTCCCTGAATGCAAATTTGTGCACAAAAATTGATATATTTATGAGAAAAGACTTTTTAATGATTACTGCTTATAGTATTTATTTGTATTGAGGGTGTTGGTTAACTCCGACTTGGAATTTTTTTTATGGGCACGGCACTGACTCCATATATAATTTTTCCCAAGTATTTGAGAGCGAAAGAAAGAAAACTTGTCAAATATCCGGGGTTTTGCGAGATCCTCGGATCAACGAAATTTATAGGTATGAAGCCTTTTTCTGAGGCAATAATTATTTTCGCGGAAATTATGAATTTTTCGAAAGGGAGAAATCTGCGGATAGCAGAAGACAGCATTTGAACGGCGAGAACCGTCGCAAATTTATTTTTTTACTCACAATTCTGACATCACAGAAGTATTTCCAGGGTCAGCCAATATTCGAAGGCCCAAAACTTGATGATGGCGAACCTAAATTTTGCAAAATACGTCGCGAAATGGAGAAAAAACCGCAAAATAACTATGCGTTTGAATTATAGGACTAAAGAGTAAGCATTGGCGGGGTAATGGTCTAGGTCAGGGGTCTCCACAATCGACAAGTGCAGCGTGACCCAGGATCGCTCCACCTGTTTCAAGATCTACCATTTTTTTTTTTCGAAGGAAAACTGAGAGAAAATTTATGACCTCTCGGGTAAAAATCCGTGTTGGGAGGGCTCCGTTCTGAAATTTGAACATGGAGGACCCTTTTTTTCAAAGGGTTTCAAGCGGCTCCAATCAGGTAAAGGATTTTCACAGTTCTGGGTCAGAGCTTGGTAGATCCGACCTACTGGCCTGGGATCGCTAGTAGATACAGGATCTACTTTTGGAGACCCCTGGTCTAGGTTCTAGGCTACAGATTCTGCCGTCATGCGTTCGAGTCCTCGTACTCTTCAATTTTTCTTTTGTTTTTAATTTTTTTCCAATCATTACCGTGAAGACGCATGAATATTATAAAAACAACAATAAAAAGTTTCAAAAATATATTTTAGGAATACAAAAATTATTATTGTTGACACAAAAATATTTTTATAATCTGTTGATTTTTTTATCAATCATTTCTTTGATTCATGCATAAATTTCGGGATTTCCGAAATTATAAAAACTAGTTATTTTTAAAGTTATGACAATTTTTTGCTGATAAATATTAATATTTTTTAAATAAGGTGGAGCCTCAAAAATCTTTTTTGTGATAAGCTTTTGGAGGGCGGGGGTGCTAAAAAATGCCCTTTATCCTCCAGTAAATTATTAATAAAATGAAGAACATGAATAAAATCAATCAAAATAATAAAACGGATAATATGAATCAAATAATTAAAATCAATCAAATGAATGAAATCAGTGAAACGGATATAAATTTTATTTGATTGATGTTGTTCATTTTATTGATAATAAATTGATTTTATTCATTTTAGCGATTTCATTCAATTTATTGATTTAAGTGATTCATTTTATTGTATTTTTTTTTAAATCGAATATTTATATTGATTTTTTTTAGTTTATTAAAAAATAGGATGAAATGAATTAAAAAAAGCAATAAATTGAATGAAATCACTGAAATCAGTATCATTTTGACTTTTTTATTTATAATTTGATTTTCTCGATAATAGTGATTTTATTCAATTTATTGATTTTATTGATTCATTTCATACTATTTTTTAATAAAATAAAGAAAATCAGTATGAATATCCGACTATTTTTTTTAAATACAATCAAATGACTCAATGAAGTCAATAAATTGAATACAATACTAAAATCAAATTATTATTCGTAAAATCAAAATTGCACTGATTTTAGTGATTTTGTTCAATTCATTGATTTTAATGCTTTGACTGATTCACTTTATTGATTCTATTGATTATAATGATTTTATTGATTTCATTTTATTGATTTTGTTCAATTTATTGCTTATTTTATTGTAAATATTTAAATTTTGTATTAAAAAATACAATCCAGTGAATCAATGCAATCAATAAAATAAATAAAATACTAAAATCAAATTATTATCGATAAAATCAAAATTGCACTAACTTTACTGTTATTGACTTTTTTATTTTATTGGTAATAATTTTTCTTTTTTTTCTGTGATTTTATTGATCTACTTGATTTTTTAAATTAAAAAATAGAATGGAATAAATAAATAAAAGCAATAAATTGAATGGAATCGCCAAAATAAATAAAAGCGAATTATTATCAACAAAAACAATAAAATAAACAACATCAATGAAATCAATAAAATCCATACAATAAAAATCAATGAATTGAATAAAATCACTAAAATCAGTATAATTTTGTCTTTATTGATTTTAGTTTGATTTTCTTGATTTTAGTGATTTTCAATTTATTGATTTTATTGATGCTGTTCATTTATTTTATTTCATTGATAATAATTTGATTTTATCGTTTTTAGTAATTCCATTCAATTTATTGATTTTATTATTCATTTCATTGTATTTTTTAATGAAATGAAGAAAATCAGTATAAATATTCGATTCTTTTATTAAAAAATACAATCAAATGACTTAATAGAATCAATAGATTGAATGAGATTACTAAAATCGATAAAATCAATTTATTATCAACAAAATCAATAAAAAAACACATAAATGAAATCTACATTTTACTGATTTTAGTGATTTTATTCAATTTATTGATTTTATTGTTTTCATTGATTTATTTCATTTTATTGATTCTATGATTTTGTTGATTTGATTGATTTGATTGATTCTATTCAATTTATTGATTTTTTTATTGTAAATATTTGACTTTTTTATTAAAAAATAGAATCAAATGACTCAATGAAGTCAATAAATTGAATAAAATACTAAAATGAAATTATTATAAATAAAATCAAAATTGCACTGATTTTAGTGATTTTGTTGATTTTATTTTATTGATTTTGTTCAATTTATTGCTTTTTTTATTGTAAATATTTAAATTTTTTATTAGAAAATACAATCAAATGAATGAATGCAATCAATAACATGAATAACATACTAAAATCAAATCATTATCCATAAAATAAAAATTGCATTGATTTTACGGATTTTAGTGATTTTATTCAATTTATTAATTTTATTGATTCATTTCATTGTATTTTGTGATAAAATAAAGAAAATCAATATAAATATTCGATTTAAAAAAATAGAATTTATCCGTTTTATTCGTTTTATTAACATATTAATAAAACTTATTCAAAAAATATTAATATTGATCAACAAAAAATTGTTATAACTTTAATAATAACTAGTTTTTATAATTTCGGAAATCCCGAAATTTATGCATGAATCAAAGAAATGATTGATAAACAAATCAACAGATTATCAAAATATTTCTGTGTCAACAATAATAATTTTTGTATTCCTAAAATATATTTTTGAAACTTTTTATTGTTGTTTTTATAATATTTATGCATATTCACGGTAATGTATTGAACAAAAAATTAGAAAACCGCTTTCCATCTTAGTAAACTGTTTCAGCTTTTTTTATCTCAAAGGAGGCCCTCTTCGCTCACAAAAGATGACCACAATGCGTGTCCCCCGTTACAAGCTTGTTCATATAATTAATTTATAGTTGTCCACTTGATAAACTTGGAATTTATAAATAAATTTGCAGAGGGCCTAATTTCGAAATTTCAGAAATCGAATTTGATGGTTTCGGAATTTATTGCTGGATAACTTGATAAATTTATAATTTAAAAAATTTCAAATCATAATTTCAAAGTTATAATTTCAAACTGAGTAAATTTACATACAGTCATAAATTGATTTATCTATAAAATTGGTGCATTTGCAGTTGCTGTCTTCAAAAACTTTTTAAATATTTGCGCCACGATTTCGCGAGTGGCAACGTGTGGTGCGGACACCAGAGCATCCAAAATTCAGAGCGCGAATTTGACAGCCGGTCTGCATGCCGAGTCTGCTTTGCTGCTTACCAATGCAGTCTTATGGTACTCACATACACAGGACATCTCAATTTTCATTCGGTTTTTCTCCATTTCGCGACGTACTTCGCAAAATTCAGGTTCGCCATCATCAAGTTTTGGGCCTTCGAATATTGGCTGACCCCTGTAAATACTTCTGTGATGTCAGAATTGCGAGTAAAAAAATAAATTTGCGATATGCAAATTATAGTCTATGTAGTTATCCTACAATAATTGTTATTATCTTTTCAAATGAAAAAAAATGAGAAACTGTCCGCTTCTGTTGTCAATATAATTATTGATTTTTAACAGATATAATAACCAAGCCGATATAATAAATATTTTTCTCTAATTTTGCATTTTAGTAACCGATCTATCCCATGATGCATATTAGCTAAGTGCGGAGTCGAAGCCAGCTAATACGAATGCTTTTTCTTGTATAAATTGTTTTTTTTTTTAACGGTGCGTTATTCGCCGTCTCTTATTTGTCCAAATCTGTAAACAGTAAAATGTACAGTCATGGGACAGGTAGGAAATAAAGTGTGTGATTAGCAGATTAGCAGAATTCAGAATATTCAAGAAATTTCAGAAATTCATACTATTTCTAGAGTTCAGGTAATTCCGAATATTCCAGGAATGCCAGGAATTCAGAGAAGTTAAATATTTCAGAATATTGAGAAATTCAGAGAATTTCAGGGATTTTCTATCATTTGGGCAATTCAAGAAATGAAGAGAATTCAATGAATTTTAGAAATTCAGAACATTCGAAGAATTCCAAAAAGTCAGAATATGCAAGGATTTAAGGGAATTCAGAAAAATCAAGGGTTTTTGAAAATTCATGAAATTGAGATTTTCACAGATTCAGAGAATTCAAGGAATTTATGAAATTCAGAATATTCAAGGAATGTACGGAATTCAGGGAATTCGAAATATTCAAGGAATTCGGGCAATTCAGCATATTTAAGGAATGCAGGGAATTCAGAATATTTAAGACAAAAAAAAAAACAGAGAAATTCACACCTAGTCCCTGCACGGCTTGACTTTATCACTTTCGGAACATTTCTCAGCAAATTCCTTGCAATCATCTGATTGGTCAAAAAACCTGCTCCGCAAATCCGCTACTCTGCTAATATGTATCCATGGGAACGCGCCCTAAGGCCGTGTATTTTCAGATTTTGAGGAGGTTGTGAATGTCAATGGGTCAACTTCACAGGGCAACTGAGCGACGAGAAATATTAAATCTTAGAATATATGTTTTCCTTTAGAATAGACATGGAATTATTTGAACTTCCTCCGAGTATTTAGAATTCTGTAGAATTCAAAGGAATTCTCAGAATTGAAACGAATTTTCAGAATTAAAACGAATTTTCAGAATTAAAACGAATTCTCAGAATTGAAACGAATTCTCAGAATTCAAATGTGTACCTTTGAATTCTATTGAAGTTTTTTTTAATTCTCTTGAAATCTTTACAATATACCGTGAATTACTTTGAATTTCTCCAAGTCTTTTGTATTCTCTGAATTGTACTGAATTCTCTGAATTCTACTTAATTCTCTGAGTTCTCTAAATTCTCTGAATTCTTCTGAATTCTCTGATGTCTTCTGAATTCCCTGAACTATTCTAAATCTTCTGAATTCTTTTGAATTGTCTGAATTCTTTTAAATTTTCTGAACTCTTGAATTCGTGGAAATCTTTTGAATTCTCTTAATTCTTTTGTATTCTCTTACATAATTCTTTTCAAATTCCTTAATTAATTTGAACTCTGAATTCTTTTGCGTTCTGTGAATTCTCTAAATTCCTCACAAACAATTAAATTATCTTCAATTTTTCATTTTCTTCTCTTAATTAAAATTCAATAGTAATTAGCCAATTGATCGTACCTCACTGGTACACGCATGCACGAAAAATGTCCAACTTTTTCCTGGGGTGCAGTTTTTACGATGCACACACCTCCAAAGAACAACATCCTTACTAATATATTTTACTTTACTTTACATAGTTTTAACTAATTAGCAAACCTTAATAAAACCTTCGTCAAACGTAGTCGACCAGGATGAAAATTCTGCCAAAAAAGTATCGTGGAAATTTTTCACACAATTTTGATACCATTTTTGATACGTAACGTAAAAACAATATGATTTATTACATACTCAATCAAAAAACTAAGACATTATTCAAATCCATGCGAGTCTTTACTGTCTGAACTAGATTCACATCCTTGGCTTCGGAAATCAAAAAAGTACCCAAAAAAATTTTGAAACTCATTTTAATCCCGTGATTTTTAAACACTTAGCCATTTTGTAAAAGCACTTGAATGTTTAACGTCATAATTAGACTTCCTTCGTTGCCTTCTTTAATGGTAAAACTACCCAAAAAATCTTTAAAACATCTAGTCCAATCACGCCGACGGAAGTCGGCATTATTAGTATGCATTATTTGCAGAAAGTGAGGACAAGTTTTACTATTTGCAGCCTTGCTGACTTTTAGCCTTTTTCAATTGATAAGAGTCTGTCGTCAAAGTAAAAACTTCTCTATTTCCTTCCCTTATTGAAAAGCTACCCAAAAACTTTAAAAACATATATTTCAAACCTGCGGGCTTTTCGTTAAAATAAGACCTTGTCTCTTGTCTTCCCTAATCGAGAAAACACCGAAAAAACTGGTAAAACTTAAGTTTCAATCATGAAACTGGAAGTGATGCATTATTTTGAGAAAGCAAGGAGACCCTGTCTGTTGTCTTCTCTGTTTGAAAAACTAACCAAAATATTTTTAAAGCAATAATTTCCATTAGGCCTCCGAAAGCAATTTATAATTTTCTGAAAATTATGAGAAGTGTAAATAAATTGGAGCTTCAGTGGCATTTAGCATATTGTGAAAAATAGGTAAGTGTTTTTCGTCAAAATAAGACCTTGTCTCTTGTCTTCCCTAATGAAAAAAAAAACTAAAAAAAATTTGGTACTTATATTCAAATTACGCTACTCGAAGTGATGCATTATTTCCTGAAAATAATGGGAAGTTTCAATAATTCCCAATTTTGCTGACCTTTGGCCTCTTTTTTGAAATTCATAAGAGATTGTCGTCAATATCAACACCTATCTATTGGCTCCTTTTTTCAAAAAACTGCGCAAAAAAGTTTTAAAGCATCAATTCCAAACATGTCACCGGAAGCAATGCATTATTTTCTGAAAATCATTTGAAGTGTAAATAATTTACAGCTTGGGTAGCTTTTGGCCTGTTTTTAAAAATAGGTAAGAGTGTTTCTTCAAAATAACACCTTTTATATAGTATTTCCTAATCGAAAAAACACCAGAAATACTTTTGCAACATACATTTGATTCATGCAACTGGAATTGATGCATTATTTTTAGAAAACGAGAAGCTTAAACAATTCCTAGCTTTGCTGACACTTGGCCTCTGTTTTGAAATTGATAAGAGTTTGTCGCCAAAATAATACCTTGTCTGTTGTCTTCCCTTTTTGAAATACTATCCAAAATATTTTCAAAGTATCATTTCCTGTCATGTTACCGGAAGCCATGCATAATTGTCTGTAAATCATGATAAGTGTTAATAATATCCAGCTTAAGTGGTATTTGGCCAATTTTTTAAAATACGTAAGATCATATCGTAAAAAAAGACCTGGTATCTTGTTTTTGCTAATCGAGAAACTACCGCAAAAACTTTTCAATCCTACATTTCAATCATTCGACTGAAAGTAATGTATTATTTTCTGAAAATAATAGAAAGTTTCCATAATTCCCAACTTTACTGACATTTGGCCTCTTTTTTCAACATGATATTATTTATTATTAAATTAAATATTGTTATTTTAGAAAGCGATGAGAAATTTCATTAATTCCCTTTTTTTTTACTTTTGGCCTCTTCTGAAAAATAATTAAGAGTTTGTCCTCAAAATGAGGCCTGGTCTTTTGCCTTCCCTGTTTGAAAAACTACTTCAAATATTTTAAAGCATAAATTCACATCATTCCACCGGAAACAATGCATTATTTTCTGAAAATCATGAGTATTGTAAATAATTTCCAGCTTCTGCGGCATTTGGCTTATTTTATTTATTATTTTATCAAAGTAGGTAAGTGTTTGTCATCAAAAAATACCTTGCCTGTTGACTTTTTGAATTGATAAACTAAAAAAAAAACTTTTAAAACTTAAATTTCAATCAGGCGAGTGGAAGTAATGCATATTTCCTGAAAATATTAGGAAGTTTCAATATTTTCCAACTTATCTGTTGAATTCCTTGTTAAAAAAACTATGCAAACAAGTTTCAAAGTATCAATTCCAATAATGCAATCGGAAGCAATGCATTGTGTTCAGAAAATCATGAGAAGTGTGAAGAATTTCAAGCTTCGGTGGCATATGACCTATTTTTAAAAATAGGTCGATGTTTTTCATCAAAACAAGACTTTCTCCATTGTCACCTCTGATGGAGAAACTACAACCGAAAATTTTTGAACTTAAATTTCAATCACCCGACTAAAAATAATGCATTATTTCCTGAAAACAATGAAAATTTCAAATACTTTTTCGTCAGAATAAGACTGTCGATTGCCTTTTCTGTTCGAAAAGCTATCTAAAAAAGTTTAAAATCATCAATTACAATCATGCCGCTTGAGGCAATGTATTATTTTCTGAAAATCATGAGAATTGTAAACAATTCCTACTTCGGTGGCGTTTGACCTATTTTTTAAAAAAATGTAAAAGTTTTTCGTTAAAATAACACCTTTTCATGCGACTGGAAGTGATGCAGTATTTTCAGGCAGCGAAGAGAAGTTTCAATAGTTCCCAACTTTGCTCATTTTTTGCATCTTTTAAAATATGGATAAGAGTTTGTGGTCAAAATAAGACCTTTTCCGTTGTCTGCACTGATAAATAAAGCACCAAAAAAAGTTTTAAAACATCAGTTTCTATCCTGCCGCCGTTGGAATGCATTATTTTCTGACAATCGTGATAAGTGTAAATAATTTTCAAGTTCGTTAGCATTTCGCCTTTTTTTTTAAATAGGTAAGTGTTATCAAAATGAGACCTTGTCTGTTCTCTTTTCTAATCGAAAAACTACCGAAAAAATTTAAAAATATTAATTCCAATTATGCCACCTAAAAACATGTATTACTTTCAGAAAATCATGAACAGATTCTACAGAATTCAAAATATTCGGAAAGAAGTTAACATGATTTAACGTGTATTTTAAAGATTTCAAGAGAATTATAAATATTTAAAAGATATGAAGGAGTGCAAACTAGCTCAAGGTGTATTCTTATGATTTCAAGATAATTAAAAATAAATAAATAAAAATGCAGTGATATCATGAGAATTCAACAAATTAAAGAGCTCGGAAAATTTCAAAAGGTTCCATAGAAATCAGAGAATCAAGAGAATTCAGAAAAAGTCAGAGAATTCAGAAGAATTTAGAGAATTAGGAGAAATTCAGAGAATTCAGAAGAATCCACAGAACGCAAAAGAATTCACAGAATGCAAAAGAATTTAGAGACATTTTAAAAGAATTATGAGAACTCAAAAGATTTCCGAGAATTTAAAAGAGTTCAGAAAATTTAAAATAATTCAGACAATTCAGAAGAATTCAGAAAATTTATAAGAATTCGAAGAATTAATAAGAGTTCAGAGAATACAAAAGACTTGGAGACATTAAAAATAATTCATGGTTTGTGGTAAAGATTACAAGTGTATTAGAAAAAAATTTGAAAGAATTTAAAGGAGTACAAGAGAATTCTAAGAATTCGTTTAAGCGCTACATAATTCAAAATACTCGTAAGAAGTTAAACTAATTTAACGTGTGAAGTAGCACCAATGACATGCACAACCTCCTACAAAGTTGAAATTACACGGCCTCAACTTTTTTACGCACGCACTCTCGTCAGAGCCACATGCACTGTCGTCGAGGGGTACATAACTTTAAAATTCGGTGTACACCGATTGCATGATTGCACTGTAAAATTGCAATGCGATTGAAGTGATTGCAAGGTGACAACAGGGTGATTGCATTGAACTGTGTACACCGATTGCAGGAGTTGTGTACCCCTCGACTGTCGTCCATCTAACACGTGCTTCTGATTGGATGTTCTTTAATTGTTAATTACCTATTAATTATTAACTTTACAACAACTTTTTACCATTATTTTTGACTCCATTTTTTGTGAGCAATTTAAAAATATAAATATGTTCCTTGAATACTGGGAAAACCTGTAGATATACGTCGTTCCTGCGTGGGTCGTACACCCCGATAGTATGTGTTCTAGGTACTCAGCCTGTGCATGACACGCTCTGCACCTAACACTGGGAACTTCTTGACATAAAATGCGGTCACGGTATGCTAAGGTGGAAATGACATTGTCCTGGCATGGGAAAATAAAACGCTCTGTACCTGAATTAAGCTCTGATGATCAGAGGAAAGCAAAAGTTTGCTCCTACGACAAGGACTGTTTTTCTAAATTTCTGTGAAAGTTTCCGTGCATTTTCTTGTCCAGTAGCTGTTGGCGGAAATTTTCTACCTCTGATTTCTTTACTTCGGCTTTTAGAAGTGAAGCATCTAAATGGAGTAATGCACTTTCCTCACTTCTGATGTTAGAATTCAGTTCAAAGGTCTCGGCCGCCTAATCCGTGGCTTTGTAAAGCACCCCAAACGAGTAGAGTAGAACCGGGATGGTAAGCATGTTAGTCGCAGATACCTTGTTCAACGCCAAGAGATTTGAAGACCAAATCTGTCGAAGAAGATGCTTGTATCTGCTTCGGAGAGACTCCTTCACAGATGTTACGTCCTGAATGTGGCTTTGAAGCACGCCCAGGTATGTATATGTATATCCAGTGTAAAGATGTCTAATAATACTTATATCTACAAACTCAGGGTCCTTGGGAACGCCAGTAATCTTTCCCCACATTAATTTTGGCACACTTGTCCGAACCAAACTCCATCCCAAACTCTGCTGTGTAGTTCTTGACGATATTTATAGCAGTTTGAAGTTTGCTTTTATCAGAGGCATAGATCTTCAGATCATCCATATAAAATACATGAGTGACCTTATGCTCACGCTGATTAGTGTCCCCACAGAGGTATCCAGGAGAATTTCGTAGTGCGAGAGATAGAGGCAGAAGTGTGATGCAAAAAAGCAAAGGGCTCATGGTATCACCCTGAAAGACACCCCGCTGGAAGGTGACTTTGTTCGTTGTGACACGATAATTTTTAGATGAGATAGTAAATCTAGTTTTCCAAAGAGGCATCAATATCTCTATGCATCTCCTTATGTGTGGATGCACCTTCAAGCTTTCCAACATACAGATGATAAGTCTATGAGAGGTTGAATCGAAAGCGCTCCGGTAGTAAATCTAGGCCATTGACAGGACGCGCTGATGGGCTGCAGCGTCTTTACAGACACACCTGTCAATTAGCAGGTTCTCTCGACAGCCTGGTGCACCTTTTTTCGAGCCACGTTGTTCGCACATCTCTCGCCACACAGGCTCAATTCGTCGAACAATCCTGTTGTTTAGGACAGGTGTAAAGATCTTATGCAGTGTGTTTAAACACCTGTAATTCCTGTAATTCTCTGGGTTGGACAATCTGACTTTTTCGGTAGGAGTATAGTGCGTTCTAGCACCAGCCACTGCGAAATGGGTGTCACCAACTTTAAATATGAGGTGAATATGCGGGCCAAATGTTAGTGTGTAAAAGTAAACTTCTTCCACCAGAAGTTCTTGATACAATCTGGTCCCGCAGCGGAAAAGTTCTTCGTGCCTCTAAGTGCTTTTTTCACCTCTTCGGCAGTGATTGATGGACATTCCTCCTCAGATTTTATGAGTTTGTTGCAAAATTCTTTGAAGCGGATGATATTGTCAGTATCTTCTTTCAACTGTAGTGTTTTCGGGATCCTGTATACTTCTCTCCAAAAAGTTTCTACCTCCTTGTGCTTGGGTGGATTTTTTACAGAAACAGGAAGATCGCTGAAGAGGCGCGATGGGTCAGCGAGAAACTGTTGATTCTTTCGGATCCATCTCTCCCTCTTCTGTATTCTCCTCCTTTCATCAGATAACAGCCGTATTTTGTCAACAATATGGTGCTTGATTGTCAGTAGCTTTGACTTGTTCAGTGTGTGATTCAACATCCTTAGTTCTTTGGTGAACTTTTTAACCCTTTCCGTCAACGGTCTACCAGATGTTACGTAGTCAATCACACATTGAACACGGGACGCATTCTGTCTTGTCCATCCAATCTTCTTGTTCAGTTGATGCAAGCGTCTTTCGGTCTTTTGATCCATCGTCGGTTTTAGTCTTCGATTTGAATCAGCCAAAGCTCTCGCAGCACCATAAACTGAGAAATTGATGGTCCAGAGGTCGGACTCTTGCGAGATATCTCCACGATGGGAGGCATCCATTTCAGCCAGATCTTGGGGGCTTAGGAGGAATTTGCATGTTGAGGAAGCGCTCCGCGTACATATCCATTTTTTCGGAGGTAGTCGGCTTTATTTCGCAAAGACTGATATGAAACGTGCTGAAGCTCTGGGTGTTTCTGGCACCACAGAGTGTGCATAGGCGCCATAAAGACTCCGCGAACAGGGATAATGCTGGCATCATAGCAGTCTAGCAATTCATCCTTGAGTTGATCCGTCCACTCGATATGGGCGTTTCGCCGGTTCGTCGTCGTGTTTCCATCTAAATTATTTTCCCACGGGCAGCTAGGGAAAGGGTTCGTCTATCCTTGTAGAGTCCCGCGAGCAAGGATAAGGCTGCATACTCTGAGAGGTCGCCCGGTATCCCAGAGTCACCGTTTAAGACACCTCACCCAGGTGACATTCGGCTTTCGGTACGGATCCTGTATCCGCAACCCGAGGACGCGTTCGGTGGCTTGATTATTCGCTTGGTGCAGCGGCGTGGAGGGGATACGAGAATCGACCGTGCGCGCGTAGTGGCGAAAAGAAGCAGCAACTCGGGAAGTTTTGCACAGAGTAAGCATTAAAAAAGTTTAAATAATGGGCCATGCAACTTGTTGTGTAGTGAACTGTAAAAATAATGGTGTTAACAGTAACTGCAAGTTTTACGTTTTTCCTGTGGCAAAACATAAACTGGTACAGAGAGAGAAATGGATAGCAGCTGTAAGAAGAAACAAGTATGTGACATAACCCTACTTTGACTCATAAGGAATCGGATATACATGTATGTTAAGCATGCTATATATTATTCACCAACTTTTTGTTCAGGCTTGATGGATCGCAGTGGATTCCAAAACCAACAGATACAATATGCAGTGCACATTTTGTGAATAATAAAAAAGCAGAAGAGAAATTGAGCCCAAGCTACATTCCAACTATATTTCCACCTGTTTATAAAACAAAAGAATTTGATCAAAAAGCAGCAATAAAAAGGTACATTGTGTGATATAAAATAAATAAATAAATATAAGGTAAATGTCCCAGTAATCGTGACGGTCCCAGTAATCGTGAAATTTGGTTATAGTTTGAATGTATTGTTACAAAAATGTATCAAAAGTAACATTTAATGATAAAACTCACTTATTTTTAGCATTTCATAATAGCAAATAGAAATTATGTCCATTCAGATGAAACAAAAAGCAAGAAAATTGGCATCACGATTACTGGGACTAAGTTCACGATTACTGGGACGTTTACCTTAATTGGTAATTGTTTATTATAATGTTTACAATATTTTTTGTTTATTTCAGACATGAACGTTTTATGCGAAGGAGAAATGTGACTGTTGAGCGACCAAGCACAAGCAAAGTTATTAATACCCATTTGATGGAGAAAGATAATAGCAGCCAGTTTATTGAGAATGAAAATATATTTGCTGAGTTGATGGAGATAGATATGGAAAATGTTGAAACAAGTCCTGTAAAAAAGTACACGGATCAAGAATGTGAAGCAAATATTTATGTGCGTTGTACAAAATCTGAAAGAAGTTTTGTCTGTAACAGATATATATAATTAAAAAAAAAAGTTAAACAACCACCGCAGGGTACCACTAAGAGCAACTGCCATCTGGAAAAAATGTCAATGGCCCCCAGTAGAACCGCGGTAAAATACACCTATGGCCACGTCTCACATCCGTGAGATGGGTGGTCACAGGGCACGACGAAATCACAACGACAGGCCGGCGAAACCCTCGTGTGTCTTGAGGACACGAAGCGACCCAAGGATGACAGCTTTCTGCATCCATCTCGCAAGAGCCTTGGCATATGTTTGGCACGCGGGTATGGCTTTAAGGTTACGAACCAGCGATAATTTCACACCTCCGAGAGCACCTATCACAAGGACAATTACTCGTACCGAATATTTTGGGTACAGTCGACGCAGCTCTCTTTTAAGGTCTTGATATCTCTCCTCTTTTTCTTTCTCCTTTGCAGTGATGTTGTATTCGGATGGAGCCGAGAATTCGATCACGAATATAGTTCGTTTCTCGAAGTCTTGGAGAACAATGTCAGGCCTCGAGTGCGCAACGGAGACTGCTGCCCGAAAATCGTAGTTCCAGAAAATCTGGCACTTCTCGTTTCGGACAATTGACTCTATTTCCCTTGGAGCGTTCGGCAGGGCAGGGTCGCGACCAACACCGTAAGAGCGACAAAGGTGGTAATAAAGTACTCTTAGGGCCGCATTATGTCTATAGATATACGTTGTTCCTGCGTGGGTCGGACACCCCGATAGTATGTGTTCTAGGTACTCAGCGTGTGCATGACACGCTCTGCACCTATCACTGGGAACTTCTTGACATAAAATGCGGGCGCGGTATGCTAAGGTGGAGATTACACCGTCCTGGCATGCGAAAATAAAGCCCTCTGTACCTGAATTGATTCCTGATGATTTGAGGAAAGCAAAAGTTTGCTCCTTCGACAAGGACTGTTTTTCTACATTTCTGTGAAAGTTTCCGTGCATTTGCTTGTCGAGTAGCTCTTGGTGAAATTTTCCAACCTCTGCTTTCTTTACTTCGGCTTTTAGACGTGAAGCATCTAGATGGAGTAATGCACTTTCCTCACTTCTGATGTTAAAATTCAGGCCAAGGGTCTCGGCAGCTTGCTCCGCGGCTTTGTAAAGGAATCCCCCCTTCGCCAATCATCTCGTGGTTTCTGACCATCTTTAGGAGAGGATCTCTGCCATTCGCAACGATGTAAGCTGTACTTAAAACAATTCGGTTATGAAGACACTGGAGATTCAGAAGTCCGCGTCCGCCTTGCTGGCGTGAAATGTATAATCGCGGAACTGACGAATTGATATGCAAGCTTTTATGCATATGCATGATCTTACGCGTGGTGAAATCAAGGGCCTTAAGCTCGTTCTTCGTCCATTGAACCACCCCAAACGATTAGAGTAGAACCGGGACGGCAAGCATGTTAGTCGCAGATACCTTGTTCAACGCCGACAGATTGGAAGACCAAATCTGTCGAAGAAGATGCTTGTATCTGCTTCGGAGAGACTCCTTCACTGATGTTACGTCCTGAGTGCGGCTTTGAGGCACGCCCAGGTATGTATAGGTCTCTCCAGTGTTAAGGTGTCTAATAACACTTATATCCACAAGCTCAGGGTCCTTGGGAACGCCAGTAATCTTTCCTTTCTTCAAATGAATTTTGGCACACTTGTCCAAACCAAAGTCCATCCCAATCTCTCCTGTGTAGTTCTTGACGATATTTAAAGCAGTTTGAAGTTTGCTTTTACCAGCGGCATAGATCTTCAGGTCATCCATATAGAATACATGAGTGACCTTATGCTCACGCTGATTAGTGTCGCCACAGAGGTATCCAGGAGAATTTCGTAGTGCGAGAGATAGAGGCAAAAGTGTGATGCAAAAAAGCAAAGGGTTCATACTATCCCCTTGAAAGACGCCCCTCTGGAAGGTGACATTGTTCGTCGTCAGACGATAATTCCTAGATGAGATGGTAAATCCAGTTTTCCAAAGAGGCATCAATCTCTCTATGCATCTCACTATGTGTGGATGTACCTTCAAGCTTTCCAACAGACAGATGATAAG
>CAKNXH010058244.1:18187-39316 GCA_932178445.1 Andricus quercusramuli | reverse complement strand
TATGATTCTGATATTTATGTATATACTTGGGCTGATCAAATATAAACCGGAATTTCTTTATGAATTTTTATTACATGAAAATTTTTACAATGTACAAAAATTATTATTTCTCTACATACATTCCACTACAATTGAGGCACTTATGCAATCGAATTGGTAGCTCCTGAATTTCAGAATCATAGAACAAAGGTTGTTGGGTCTGAAGCCATAGGCGCACGAAGTGCTCTACCTCCTCATCGGTGTCGAAACGTTGACTCCCAGCGCCTCTCTCAGTGGTCCAAACAAATTTTAGTTACAGGATGAGAGATCAGGGCTATAAGCAGGATATTCGAGAAAAGTCCAGTGTAGTTCCTGCAGTTTTTCTTGGGTCGGAGTGGCAGTATGAGGCTGAGCGTACTGCGAATGGGGGTGCCCCGTCTTTTGGACTTGTAGATTGCCTTAGCGTTTTTCAAAACTTTACATCAACACTGAGCATTTACCTTCTTCCTTCCATGAAGAAAATCATCGAGCACAACCCTTTTGTGATCCAAAAAAATCGTTGCGAGCACTCATTTTTCACCCACCACGTGACGCTAATTCTGGACCGCCGTGCATGAGGCGTGTTCTGTACGTTTTCACGCCCCTTTATACATTTTTTATACCACGCAAACACTTGAGTCCTCGATAATGTTTCAATACCAAACTGCTGCTCCAACGTACCCTGTGACCCTCTTTCACAGTCATCGTCCAAGCTAGTGAAGGAAAGAGAAGTGAGAGGCCTACGTAGCACCGAGCAAGTCTGAAATAACCCCGCTTCAGCCTTCAATTGGTCCTAGGTCGATATGGTCGCGTATGTCACAGTGCGGAAGAAATTCCGGTTTATGTTTGACCTACCCACGTATATTAGTATGATTCACATGATTGAGTGCTCTAACATTTATATTTCGAATGATGAGCGATTCTTGTGAATGCACGTATCGAGTTTTGTCTCAGTATTAACCCAGAGATCAGGCACCGATCTGCATCTCTGCCGTGTGTTCTTATTAATTGTACTTTCTTCCAGTTAATGTTCGTTGCCTAACCTTTTACCTTTTCTTAAACCTTCTTCTGACCAACTTCCTCTTTATAAAAGTTTTTAAAAGCAGTTAGATAATAATATACTACTTTTTTCAAAGGAAATGTCCTTGAATAAAACTATATGCCACTTTTTTCAGCAACAAAGTACCAATCAAATTCCAACCTAAAATCTTAAATCTTAATTTTCTACGAAACGCCACTTTCATAATGTTTTTTTATTTAATTTTTTGCCTTGGGAACAGAAACGATATTTCTTAAAGTTATTATCGTTTAGTTATGGGGCATTATCTATGAAGTGATACCACCTGAAAATCGAAAGTAGTCGGATCATGTTCAAATTCACATATATTATAATACTATTGGTCCTTAAGCCATGGTGTAAGTTTTAAGGCCTTAGAACAATGGGTTGCCTAATGACAGGAGATCAAATTTTCAGCTTTTGGGTATGCACGCCGAAGTTCAAGTGTGAATAACTCAGCTTGGACTTCTTCGATTGTATAAAATATGCGTGTTTTGAAAAGCTCTTTTTCATGCACTTTAAGGTAATTATATTTATTTTTTTTTTTCAATAAAAATTTAACCTCGATTTATCGAAATTGAAGATTAAAATCGATATTTGACAAATTCCGACATCATCGATTTTTTAAAAATAATCTTTGAAAAAAGTAGAATTCTTCCCCTTTAAAACCCTGCCTCGGTCAAAATGAAGAAACTTCTTGTTTTGAAGAAATGGGCATTTACAAGAGCGTGCACCCATAACGTGCCGCGCTGTGTTTAGCTGCTGCCGCGAATGTGAGTGTATTTTGTATCGTTCAAATAATCAAAAGTGTTAAACAGTAGAATTGCTTCTGATTTGATAAAAAAATAAATATGTTCACTGTTTAAATTAAAAACATAAGTTAAGTTCGTCGCTAAAGGATGTTGTTTGTTAAAAAAAGATTTATTTGAGACAAATGTAAATCCTCTTCATCTTAAACTTGAGGGGAAATTCCATTTGTAACCGTCCGTGAAGAAAGGGACCTAATGCGCGGTAGCTTATTTTTACAGGAAGAGGGATTGAAAAGGCGGTCCAACACAGGAACTCCGTGAGAAGCCCTCACTTTGCAGTCGAATAACAATGTGAATTTTTTAGATATAGGAATAATATTTTTTCATTGTGAAAGAGAAAATTAAAAACTATCGATAGGTATAAAAAACTAATAATCGATTTTTTCCGCATTAGGTCCCTTTCCTCGCGGACGGTCACATTTGTGTCAAAAAGCATCCTTTTGATATATTTGATATATACACCCGAATTATCATCATCACAATCATTTTCGATGATGTCGGAATTTGTCAAACATCGATTTTAATCTTCATGTTCGATAAATCGAGGCTAAATTTTTCTTGAAAAAAATTAAATATAATTATCTTGAAGTGCATGAAAAGAGCTTTTTAAAACACTCATATTTTTTCAAAATCGGAGAAATCCAAGCTGAGTTATTCACACTTGAACTTTGCTCGAGGGCCCTAAAATTTACACCATTTCTTAAAGCCCAATAGTACTATAATATATGTGAATTTGAATATGATCCGAATACTTTCGATTTTTAGGTGGTATCACTTCATAAATAATACCCCTTATAAAGAACCATACAACTGTCTTCTTTCTATAAAACTGTCAACGAAAAATCGTCTGTCACAGTGCGATACCTTCATACTAAATCTTCATTTTTCTGGAAGAAAATAATTTTTTTGGATGGGAACTTTTTTATTCTTATTCAGCCTCCCCATATCTCGGGAGCAGATTTTTATTATTTTTTAAGCGATACTCTCTTCAGCGTTTATTTATAATACGTAACAAATGGGGTGGATAATAAATTTTCGAACGCATGACCTTCATGTAATATTTTCCGTAAAATCGAATGGGGTAATCAGTTTCACCGTAACTCACAGCCTTACATATATTGTTTAAACAATTTTTTTCAAGAATATTTTAGAAAACAGATTCTATTTACTAAAAAATTATCTTTTAATTAAATGTCCTCACCCCAATCTTTTTTAGAATTGACAATTGATGTGCCCATGGGCCTTAAAAAATTTAAAACATTGTTTATAATTTTATTAATTCATAGAAGAATGTGTTATTTTGGTCATACGGTCCATTTAAAAATAATAGTGGATTCAGTTGTCAAGAATCAAGCTTTATTCGTATTAATTTAAATTATGTATATTACATTTGTTTGTCTGATGTTGAATATGTGCTGGAATCAGAGTTTCTTTTCTGCACCTGATTAAGAAAGTGCGTTGCTCCTTCAGATTTACTAAAGTTCTATTGGTGCGTATCCAATTTCCTATAAGTTGTCTCGGAGCGTTTCCATACTTCCTTTGTATGTAGTTTAAATAACCCATGATATCGCAGAACGTGATTGACCTTGATTAAATTATCTGTGTTCAGTGATTGGAATATTATCCACACTGTAAAATTTACTTCGACAACGGTCGAAGTAAATTTTACAGTGTGGATAATATTCCAATCACTGAACACAGATAATTTTATTAATTGTTTATTAATTTTCAATTTATGACAAATCTTATGTAACTAAATACCACTTCTGCAACAAACTGATTCGCTAGATTATTTGTTCCGATAAATTGTTTATATCAATTAAATTATGTTGTTTTTGACATTTTAACTTTACATTCGGTATCAGCACCCACGAAAACCTCTGGGTACCACGTTTAAAGTAAGGCCAACAATTTTCTGAAATACTTGTCTGCTATATTGGGTCCACGATTTTGTGTATTTTTTTTTTCATTTCAGATTCGGAATCTGCGACCCAAAAACTCATATGTAGGTGTAATTAGAATTCATTTTTGCACATTTTAATAGGTTTGCCGAATTTTAAGCCACGGAATTGGGTCTCCTGTGAGTGGTTTTTGATTGGGTAATTAATTAATTAATAATTAATTTAATTAATTTCCAATTTTAAATTTTGACAAATATTACATTTTTGTCCTATTGTATCCATCACGTACCGGGCGGGCAGAGTGATTTATAGTTTTGACGAGATACGTTATATTCATTCCAATTTGAAACTTCTAATAAAATTAGATATCTGAAATTGTCGAAACCCGCATATTCTAAATTTCTAACTTTCGCAGCGGTAATTTCAAAATTTCACCAATTTTAATTTATAATCCCTTCCAGATGGTCTACTGGGTAGCCTAGTCGCAAGTATAAAGGGGAACGTCTGTAGGCATTTGAAACTGGAACCTGAGTAGATTTGAACGAGCAGCACTGAAACGCCGCTGGGCAGTGTTGTTCGAGTGCTGTTTCACTGACGTTCAATCAGCAGGGTTTAGTAAGAATGCCAGGTGATAATTACCATATATTTATTTTCCCGTATTATAACAATAGTTGTTTAATTGAAATCTTTATTTAATTAATAAATTTAGCACATGCTGTTGAACAAGTTAATATTTCTACAAAAAATGTCAGATACTTGCATATTACAGAAGTTATGCTAGATTGAGGTTATGAACCAATAATCTTGCATTTTGTGTATTGTGCATGGTTATTTTTGTGGAATTATACATTTATCTGATTAAATTTCTCATTCTTCAACTTCAGAAGTGATTTCGATCCAAAAATATGAAAGAAATTACATTTTCCTATATTGTCGCCATTAGCAATATTAGCGCCGTTTTTTATTCGATTCTACTCATATTTTGTGCATGATATTTATTCTAACATTAGATGCATTTATTTTATACAACCTTTTTTCAAAAAAATCTTCTCAGAGTATTTCTAAAATCATATTCATTAAAATTTGTAAATGTAATTGGTGATTATTTTTTGCACATGCGCAATATAAAGTAATTTAAGTGAAAATGTTTATGACGTCAAGTCATTTTGGAAATTTGTGCCCCCCCCCCCCCTATGTCGCATCATGTCACGAAGCCCCTCCCCCTTTAAATAGCGTTACGTCACAATTGCACCGTCCCAACTGCTTCTTATTTTAGCTTGAAATATATATTTTTTAATAAATAAGCATAAGATCATATATTTTAATTGAGTGGAAAGCAATCTAATATAATATTCCACTGGTTACACTTTTCTTACACATAGCGCAGCTTCTGCACCAATCCCGAATATCCTTTACGCAATCTAAGCTCATGTAGGTGATGTGGCAGAAGCTAGCCAAATAGGTTAGATTGCTAAAAAGTTACACTAGTGTAAAAAAAGTGTATCCAAGTAAACATGCTGTAAGTCACGAATTTTTATTGAAAAAGGCGTCATTTCCGAGTTATGAGGTTTCACATTCAACTTCAACAATAATGTTTTTCTTGATAATATTATAATTTCAACCGCGACATGAAGCCTTCCCCCTCCCCTTCCCTGTCACGCTCCGCCACGTTTGATGGAACCCTACCCCCCGGTAAAACAGCGTCACGTCATTCGTGGACAACGCCCACTACGGTTATTACTGTGATGTTCTATATATGATTCATAAATCTTCATAATTTTTTTGCTCAGTGGGGAATGGCATTAGAGTTATTTTATTTCTAAATGCACATATTTAAGGATACTTATGCCAAACTTTTTTTCATAGAGAAAACAACAGACTCATGTAAACAAAAGTCTCTACGACCAGAATTAGAACGTAGGGATGATTTTAAAGCTTTTGGAGTATCGGATGCTTTCCAGAATTATATTTCCAAACACCTGAGGGAAATATTAGACACGTACGTTTCTTTAGATATTGTTGTTGTATTATAATAACGCTAAATTAATAATTTTAGAACAGCATTTGGAAAATGATTTTAGAGTTTTATTTTAAATAAACAATTTAATCCGTTCCGTATTTTTAACGTTCAGGTCTACTGACACCAAAATTTTGGTGTTCATTTTATATGATTAGATTCTGTCTATAGCCAAACATGAAAACATTACAAAATAATATTTCACTTTATCTGTGCAGGAGTATTAAGTTTGTGGATAATTCGGAAAAAAATCTTTCCACTACAGAAAAACAAGGATCAAACTTTAGGGGTGGGGTCAGATTATTGAGCAGATTTGATACAGTCGTCAGTGTTGTAGTAGAAAATGCCATTGAAAATAGTGATTTGATCATAAATAAAAAGCGCCGTAAACCAAAATTATTGAAAGAAGATGACACAGTTCCCTGTAACATAAAAGTTGAAGAAGCGGCTGTGAATCCGGAATGGATTTTATCGAAATATGAGACGAAATCTTGGGCTAATACAAGAAAGGAGGCAGAATTTAAATATAAGAAACTTCTAGATGGATCACTAGTCAATCAATGAAAAAAGAATCTGTACATGGTACAGTAGGACCTCCCGGACCGGACCTCGAATTTTAAATATTTATAAGTTTAAAAATCTAGATATGTGATAATTATTTATAATTTTTGTAACTATTTTTTAACGTCGTATAAAAATTACAAATTTATATTATGAATTATGCAAAACTTTAAACACAAAAACGAAAAAATCGAGGTCCGATCCGTGAGGTCCTACTGTATGACTTTCTATATAATAATTTATTTTTCGCATATAATTAATAAATTACAAAAAAGAATTTTTCAGCAAAATGTTTTCTGAAAAATATTCCAACTCCTGTCCACTTCGTTTCCCATCCCAAAAGTTTGTTGTTCTCAAAGTGAATTTTGTCGCGAACAAAATAAATTAATAATCACTTTTGTCCAAATTAAAATGAGTTGATTCATGTACTTACTTTATTCGACAAATTAAATACACTCAAATTCCAATAAAAGGACCGTCGGTATACGAACTCCTAGAACTGCTGGCCACCGCAGTTTCGCAGTGAAAGAGAAGCATGAAGGAGCCCGCGGGGTCTAGAGACGGTTGCTCAACCAACCAGCAGTGTAGCGACAAAGGGGCAGTGAACGGTAACTCACGCCGGTCATTTCCAGGCAACAGGTAGAATATTTTGAACTAAATAGTTGCGACCTGCTAAGGATAAAAATTTTTTAACCCCAAATATTTGTGATTTTGCAATTAATGACTTGTAAATAAGAAACTGGAACCTGTAGGTCTTTACAAAAGTGATTAATAATCACTTTTGTCCAAATTAAATTAAGTTGATTCATGCACTTATTTGTTCAACAAATTAAATACACTAGAATACCGATAAAAGGACCTTCGGTATACGAATTCCTAGAACTGATGGCCCATGCAGTTTCGCAGTGAAAGAGAAGCATGGAGGAGCCCGCGGGTCGAGAGATGGATGCTCAACTAACCAGTAGTGTAGCGACAAAAGGGCAGTGAACGGTAATTCACGCCGGTCATTTCCAGGCAACAGGTAGAATATTGGGAACTAAATAGTCGCGATCTGCTAAGGATTAAAATTTTCTAACGGCAAAAATGTATGATTTTGCAATTAATGACTTGTAAGTAAGCAACTCGGAACCTGTAGGTCTTAACGACTACAGGCATATACAATTTTCCATACACAGATTAAAATTCGCCTTTTCTATAACAAATAAATACATTAAAATAAATAATGTAAGTAATTTGTTAAACCTAAAGAAGATTAATGGCGACCCTTAGAGGTCTTGGATTAATGGAGATTTTAAATGCGAGGATCGAAACGACCATAGATTTCTAGGGGCTAAAATTTAACTGTTTAAAACAGATTTAAAACAACGCCTTACTATATTCATATACAGGGTGACCCATCTTAATCTATAATTCCAAATATCTTTTAAACTACCCCATGTACGTGAAAAACGGTTCATACAAAAGTTGACCAGGACATAGGGGGCCATTCAACTGTACCATTTATTGTGACCTTGAGGTCAATTTTCAAGGTAATTTCAGGGTCGAAACGATTTCTTTAAATGGTAACCCCTATTTTTGACTGCAAATTTGAATATAGCGGAAAATTTCACGTCGAAAACGTACTATAGAGATCCTGTTTCTGTGACCTTGGAGAGGTCAAAAATGAAGGTCAAATGTCCAAAAAATGATCAGATGCAATTTTGCTGGTCATTGTGGTTCACACTTTTACATCTTATCGACTTTTCTAATGCATCTTAAACGTTTTCTTTACCCAGAAAAGCACGTAAATTTAGAAAAAGAGCATATCTTAACCTTTTTTTGGACATTTGACCCTGATTTTCGACCTATCCAAGGTCACAAAAACAAGATTTCTATAGTACATTCCTGATGTGAAATTTTCCGCTCGATTCAAATCTGCAGACAAAAATTGAGATTCTCATTTTAAAAAATGGTTCCGACCTTGAAATGACCTTAAAAATTGACCTAAAGGTCAAAATAAATGGTACAGTTGAATGGCCCCCTATGTGCTGGTCAAGTTTGGTATGAACCGTTTTTTACGTAGATGAGGTAGTTTGAAAGATATTTGGAATTATAGATTAAGATGGGCCACCCTGTCTTGAGTTATGGTATTTCTTTTCTCGAGGATAGCCAAAAAACAAAGTGTGTATAGGAGTTGTCATGGTTTACAAATCAATTTCAGTGTTTAAAAAATGATTTCTAAACTAGTAAAACTCCCACAGGATAAAAGAAACCCACATAACAAACGTTCCTGGACCATAACCTGCCCGATGATCGTCGACCGTGTGCCTGCTATAAAGCATCGCATGGTCGGTAAATGTGCAGGAGACCGACGTGCGTGCATAACGGCTTAAATATGGCTGACAAGTGGCCGGAATGTTAGATGCCCGACTGTCAGACGAGCGTAATAGCCAGCAATAGCGGACACATTCAGATACTCAGGTGCCTCACTGCAGTCCTGTCAATCGGACCGCGTACCGGCACATACACCAGCCACAGGCGGACATTTTGTTATCTGGGAATGGTCTGCTCAGTCGACTGTTGTGAATCGACGAGTCCTAATTAAATACAATTTTGTTCTATGGTTTTGAATCATAACGACTAATCCGAAATATTTTCAATAGGAGTTTTCCAATCAGCTGCAATGGTATATGAATCGTTTGTGAGATTGTTATTACTATTTAACGAAAAAATAATTAACACCTACTTTTGATACTGCGCTTCCTGGGTCTTAAAGCCTAAAACTCTTAATTATCGCGCTCTTCGACGGTTTTTCGAATAATCGAAAGTTATAGGCACAATTTTTGAAAACCAGAGCGGTTGCAGGATAGGAATATCAGAGTTGATATCGATAAGTCGCAGCATCTCTCGGGTATGAAATATGTTGTTTTTCAAAGAAAAATAGGCAATACGTATTCTTCCGATTTGCAAAAAAAAAAAAAAAAAAAAAAAAAAATTCTACTGAGTTATGCGTACTTGAATTTCGGTTTTTGAAAACTCACAGTAAATCACAGGGATCATCGTTATCTGATGTTACATAAAAACGTTGTAAACCATTGATAACTACCATTTTTGCAGCGTTTTCATCGAACTTTAGATTAATAATATATCAGTGATAAATAAGAATGGATTCTTTTTTTTTTTTTTTTTTTTTTGAGAAAGTCTACTTTCAATAATTTCTGAAAAAAGCAGCTATTTTGTTAATTTTGAATCTTTTTTTAAAATTTTTACGGTGGATTTCGGAAGAAGACAATAAACGCTCTGACTGGTAACAGACAAATCTGAGTAATGGAACGTTCGTATTCTGGACTGGCAATTTCTACTCGAACAGAACGTACAACATCGTCCTTTCCCTTGTAGTATTTAATTATACGACCCAATAACCATCTAGAGAGCGGTAACGAATTATAATTCACTCCAGGATCATTTGAAAGAGGGGCAATAGGACGGGAATTAAGGCAAGCTTCAATATGTGTAAAAAGTGTATAAAACTCTTCGTAGGTAAGAGTATGAGCAGTTGAGCACCTACAATTCGTTTCATATGGTGTTTAAAAATCTTAACTCCAGGCTCTCACAAACCCCCAAAATAAGCAAATTAGTATCCAGTCTAAGATTAAAACGACAATTTTTCAATTCCTGGTCAGCACCGTAGAATGTCGTACCATTTTCACTGTACAATTGTACAGGTCTTCCTCGCCTTGAAGAAAATCGTTGAAAGGCGGCGAAAAAAGCGACAGACGAATAATGAAAAACATGTTCTAAATATGGACAACCGGGAGCAAAGCGAACATCAAATGGGCATGCATAATCCACGCCAGAGTGTGTGAATGGACGATTTGCGTTGACTCGAAATTCAGGTAAATCCCCCATAAGTTTCTGAGAAAGAGCCGCTCTCTCACGTGCGTACTCCAGGCAACCTTTGATCAATCATTAAACCAAATATCGAGCCCCTAAAATCCAGTAACGCTGTCTAAGCGTATGTAAGGTTAATCGCTGACCACCATGCAAAGATTTAAGGTGAGCATGCATAGCGATAAGCTCACTTATGCGGTGACGAGGCAAAATTATAAGATGGTTCTCATCAAAACTGATAAGAGCATGCCGTAGTCTTCCAACAACCCTTGAGAGCATATTGGAATCTGAAAATTGATTTAAACTTTTTAATATCGAGTTTTTTACAATCATCCAATCTTCTTGGCTTAAGGCTTTTATCTCAAGAGAAAAGGAATTTGCGTGGACAAATTTAATTAAAAATATAACAGCTTGTTGTATTTTAATCTTATTAAAAGAAATAGTTGAAAATTGAGGTTTAGGCTTAGTAAATTTTGAGTGCTTAAAGACAAAGATTTCAATGAACTTCTTACAATAGGCTCTCACGCGAAGCAATTTTGGCCAAGAGGAGAATTTAAACATCAAGTCGACTGGAATTTTGATCACACTCAAAACGTAATGACTCTTTAGTGCCCGCTGTTCTGAATTTGATTGCGAGGGGACTGCGTGGCGATAATCAGGCCATTTTGTGGAATGAAAAGCTAACCAAGGTGGACCTTGTCACCATAAGGATCGCCTTAGCAATTTTCCGATTGTGAGTCCCCGAGTAGCGCAGTCAGCAGGATTGTCTTTAATAGAAATGAATTGCTATTTGGCGCGAGGTATTAACTCATGATTTAGGGAAAGTCTATTGGCGACAAACACAGGCCAATTGGAAGGATGTCTTCCTATCCAAGCTAAAACTGTTACAGAATAAGTGTAGCAGTAAACTGATATTTTATCCAACGGCATAGTTTCTATGACGAATTTAAGTGTCTTAGTTAGCAAAACAGCCCCACATAACTCCAAACAAAGAATTGATATATATTTAACAGGAGCTACCTTAGATTTAGCCATTAGTAGGCAAACATGAGTCTCCTTTAAATATTCACTAAGAATTCTAATATAAACGAAAGCTAAATAAGCTTTTGACGAAGCGTCAGAAAAGCCATGAAGCTCGAATTCAGAGTTTGTCTGTAACTCTCCTGCCCATCCCGGAACTTTAAGTGCTTTTAATTTTTCCAGTGAATCATGATAATTTGACCACTGCATTTGAAGAGAATCAGGTAGTCTGTCGTCCAAGTCGAGTTTACGTAGCCAAAGTTCTTGCATTAGAATTTTTGCCAGTCAGGATCCCAAAATAAGCCCAGATCCTTCAGCTGGGCATCCTCTGCTAACGGTAATTCGATAATACGTTTGTGTTTTCCCGAGGGACAATCTTCCAAAAGTTCGGGGTATATGATAATTACTACTCGAATGAGAGAAATCATGATTACACAGGTGAAACTCGAAATCATTATAGACATTCTAACCGATATCAGCGTCGTGAAAATTCACGCGCTTACCACAATCAAAGTTTCGAGAACGATCATCAAAGAAATAATTTTGAAAACGATCGATTCTACCGCGAAAATAGGGATCAGGGATCATTCGAAAAATGATCAGGGGTATCAAAATCAACCTCATGCCCACGATAATGATCGAAATTATTATGTTCCAGAGAGGAAAAACTATGGAAAAATAAATAATAGAAGGGAAAATCCCGAAATAAATTATCAATTAAATAGTAGAAATTACTACAAGGAAATTATGAAAATCGAAATAGGGGATATCAAAATCGCGACTAACAAAAAATGTGCAGCCAGAGGGGTTAATAACTCATGCAATCTGGTGTACACTCTCCATGCAATTTTGTGTAATCTTCTGCAATTCCTGTCAATCCCTTGCAATCCAATGCAACTTTCTGCAATCCCTGGCAATCCTGTGCAATCTCTAATGCAATCTTGCAATCTCACTGAATCTCAAGCACTATTTATCAAATTGTGTTTACTTGTCCTTTTAATCATTTATATTCTTTTTTTAAATAGTATCAAAAACTTCATCGAACTCGTTATCTGATGAATCACAATTGAGATAAATGTTTCTAAAATAGAATAAATCCTCGAATATAAAGTTGCTTGATCCATAAATTTCTCGTAAGAATTTATCTAAAATCGTTAATTCGTTTAAAAGAAGAGGGGACTATAATTCTCCCTAGTTATTACTGCTTTGAAAAATGCATTACTTCTGCCTCTTTTCAAAAAATGAAATTTAATTAGATTTCTAAGAATTTTATTGCTAACCATCATCTGATCAATTATAGAATGAAAGAATAAGAAAATATAAATATTAAGACTAAGATAAAGAAGACTTAGTTCGTATATTTGATATAATAATGATTTAAATAATTTTTTAAACATTCGTAATCATTTTAGTACAACATTTTTAAAGTAAAAAAGTAACGAAAGAAAATTTATTTGAAGAAAATTATAGCATTTTAATTACATACATGAAGATAGTACAAAATAAATACGCTTTTTTGTAATCGATAATTTATTATCTATTCATAATTTTCACGACAATAACAAATCATTAATCTCTTTAATTACATTGACAGAATAAAACATCTTATTATCTCTAATCAGTGGTCGTGGTAGAGTACATAGATAATTTTTTATATTATATTGAGGATCTTGAACAATAGTTTTTAATTCGCAATCTAGTAAAAAAAACCATGGATAACAGATGCATGCTATGCCTTTAGCATTTTTTGGGTTGGTTTGATAGGTGCACTTTTCGCCGAGTATTGCGTCTGAATGCCTTTACCTGATAAGTAACAAAATCCAAGAACCCTACCAATGATAAATGTAGCTGTTCGGGATTTTATTTTGGATTTAAAAGCACACCACTGAGTAATGTTAATATCTTCGCATACAATAACTTTATTTAACTGTTCTTTTTGAAGGGGTGAAGTACAATTTTCTTTGTCCTGCACTCTTTGTATACTATCGCTACTTAATTTTACAGTTTTGTTCGAATAAAGCCAACACAAGGTACTTTTTCTAATTATGGACGTTTGCCCTTTTTCATTAGTGTATTTAACAAATGGTCCATCCACTGGTATTTCTACTGAACTTGCTACATTTGTATCGATTTCGGTAACATTTGAAATCGTATTTAAATCAAACAATAAATCTTCTTCAGCTCCTCGGTCATAAAAAAACTCAGATAATTCGAAAGGAATCAATTCATCTGATCCCCGTAAGGCGATCTCTTGCTCTTCTTGATCCATTTGGTCCTCGTTAATTTCAGCAGTTTCCAACTCGTCTTCTACTTATGTTGGATTACCTTTAAGAGCTGAGGAAATCGGAAAATCGGGGCAAGGTCCCATCTCCAGTTGATTAGCGAGATCTTTTGCTTCATGCCAAGCTAGAGAAATGCAGTCAAACATTTCGTCTTCATTTGGCACAACTTGTAAATGAAGTAATTTACTCTTTTTGTCCGATTTTCTACTTTTTCTCCGACCTTGGAAACTTGTAATTATTACCAAGAGCTTGCACAATTTGAGTCTGGAATTCGATCTTTTGTATTCGGTTATTAAATTCTAGCATACTGAAATTTATGACCGTGGAATACATCGACGTTAGAGATCTTGCAGTACGAAAAAAAGTCTCACATGCCTGACTGCTAAAGAGATTTGGCAAGAACAATTCCGGTGAATTCAGACTTCTAAATTTATTTATTAATGCAACAATTGCATGAGCATTCAATTCAATGCAAGCATATGCGTTGCTGGTAATAAAGTGTTTGGATAAAACGTGCTTGTTCTTAGTGAGCCATTGACGCCAAATTCGCAAAAAGAATAGACTTTTCCAGATGATAAAAACCCGTTCCATTGGAGCTATATCTTTGTCTAAAAATGAGTCAAGTATGTCACGAATTAATTGAAGATAAGCAATTGTACCTTCAGTTAGAGGAATCTGGCGTAAAGCAAAAAGAACTCGAGGGTGACATATTTTTTGCACAGAACTAAAGTTCATTTTATCAGTAGCATCCAGGTCGGTGATCTAAGCCCGTGATCCAACTTATCGTGTTCTTCAATCAATATTTGAAGATGCGTTGGTGAAGCCACAGCATTTCCAAAAAGTAAAACCGTCGAAGGTTTTAAAAATACGGTTTTTAGTCTTGTTGAAATATGAGTTGTGTCTTGTACATACAGTACGTCTTGATAAAAGGATTCAATAAACCAACCTTGCCATTTTGCAGGTAGAGAAAGATTTAGGGGAAATGCTTTGGTCTTCATCGATTTTAAAAATCGAGTATCCCCATATGAAGAAAATCCAGCTAAATTTATTCCTCGTAAAGCTGCTTCTTTTTGCATCCAGTTCCACCTTTGCAGAACATCTTCGGCTGTAAAGGGGTTGTTGGTGCCAAAAAACGCTAAGCAAAATGCAGCAACTCCAGCTTGAAGTGGCTGTGCCATTATTACATATCCGTAATTCGTCATAGAATCGTCTTGAAAATAATTTTTGATAACTTTATCCGAAGTTGCTCCAAAGGATCCGCAGATAGGAAAGCCGTGTACATCTAGTGGTAACATGAAACCAACTATCTGATTAAATCGAGGGTCGTATTGAATTCCTCCTGTTATCCTTGTCGCATCTTCGCTTATCCAAACGAACTTTGGCAAATCTCTTTCTTTCAAAAATTGTTCCAGTGCGTCGAATGCAGAGACGTCTTGCTGATCCATAAGAGAAGTTATCGTATTTTTCATTTCCTCGTTTCTGTCAATGAAAATCTCAACTTTGTTTAAAATTGTAAAATAATTAGTAAGTAAAACCTGTCCTTTCGTATTTTTGCTTAAGGATCGTCGGTTTCTTTCTGATCCAGAATATTTTTTTAAATTCCACTTTTGAATTTGAGGGGGATCTTCTTTACAACCTGGAAGAAAACGTACCCCAGACGGTTCTTCACGTCCTAAAAATTCGGAGAATACCTAGAGTCAGAGTTTTTGGAGTCATCGACTTTTTCCGGTGATACCTTATGATTCTTCGACGGAGTAGCAATGGATGGATCATCTGCATTTAAAACTGTCTCTATGTCCGATCTTTTATTCTGAACTAAACTTAATACCAAAATTCGACATTTTACTTTGATTTATGTAAATTTTGTTCTTTACTTCTAAGTGTTGATCTCTGAGATGTTTCGTATAGTTTAATATATACCAAGGACATTTGACTTTACTGATTTTTATTGCAGATGAGCAAAATACGCATTTGGATTCACTTGAAAGATCTTTACCTGGCTCTTTCGGTGTTACTGGTGCCTTCAATTCGTTAACATTATTTACAACCGATGCCTTAAATATGGGTTTGTATTCTTCTTTTGCTGAGAGTCTATTTATATAGTCTTTTAGCAGTTTCAAGACATGTTTCTCTTCTTCTCCAAAATCGCTTTCAACTTGATCTTTGGTCAACTTTTTTCGCTCAATGGTTTTATTCGTAAGTAATTTTACGTTCTTCAAATTTCGGCAGTAATCTCGCAGTTCTTTTAATAATATCCTATGACCTGGTAAAATCTTAAAGTTTTTTGGGAATTTCCCGTAAATCCCATAGTAGTTTGTCAATCGTTTTTCGGGATCAATAAGATTCTCCATCTCGGTTTGAGCAAAAGATTCCATCATTTCACTGTGCTCAGTGTCAAGACCTTCCAGGGATTGGACATTATCAAACCCAGTCATCATTAGTAAATTTTTTAAGTACAATGGAATTGTAGCTTTAGTTGCGGTTTCTGCTTCAATCCACCAAACTTCGTTGAGTTCCATAATGTTTAACTGAAATATGGGATTAATAAGATTATAAATTCAATCGAGGAATCAATATAAAAAGAAAGCAGAAATACAAAATGGAAAAGTAATAGCTCCTTTTATTTGTGACATAGGATGTTCATTTCATTGAAAAATATTAATAAGTTCAATCGTTTCTAATCCTCGATTGTGTACCTTTTTAAATCTATTACACGAGAAAGGTACACGTACGAAAGGAAAAAATTGAATCCCCTTCAGTCGTATTCAAAGAAGTTAAATATGGCCGAGAATTTCGTGAAACACGAGATGAAACGCAACCTCACATAAAAGAGGAAAATAATAAGATTAAACACTTGGAAAAAGATTTGGTTAAGTGAAAAAAATTTTAGTTTGATTAACCCTAGAATATAGTTGTTATATGCACAAAAAATAGTTGTTTGACCGAAGACAATTTTTTTGGTAGTTAAATTTGGTTGATTATACCATATATTTTCGTTGATCCAAGCAAATATTTTGGTTGATCGAATTAAAACTTTGGGTTAATCCAGTGAAATATTTTGGTCAATCCAAGAGAATATTTTTTTTTTACTATTTCAAATAAGTGCTTTTATAGAAAAAGATTTTGGTTGATTCGACCAAAACTTGTAGTTCATCTAACCATGAAGGACTTATTTTTATAAAGGAATTATTTGGTAGGTTATTTAACTAGTAAATATCACAAGACGAGACAATTTCACGATAAGCCATTTGCAACATAAACTGTGCAGGATCCTTTAATTGCTTGATTCAAAAAATCGTTCTGTTGTTTTATCAAAATCTTATTCCTACAATTTTAGGTGGTCACACGGATTCAAGCAATTGTTGGTATTTTTCACATGATCACTTAATCGCAATCGATTCATTTTTCCGATCAGTTATTTTCATAAGGATCACCGACATGCAAACGAAAAAGGATTACATTTTTATATTTTTTTTTTCATGATACTCTCTTAAATTATCCAAGGGTAGATCCGACCAAAAAATTTGGTTGAAACAATAAAATATTTTCTAAAATCAACGAAAAGATTCAACGAAAAACTTTGATTGATTTAAGCAAACAAATTTGTTTTAATGAACCAAAATGTTTTCTGAAATCAAATCAACCCAATGCGGTAAACGAAACAATTTGTTGAATAAAGGGAAAAATTTTCTGGGTGAAAGAGTGCATATTCTCTGATAAATTCTTCAATAACAATTAAAAAATAAATAGGGCTGTTCCATCTAGCTGATATGCAGATACCTCTTTCATAATCCAAATTACGATTCAACATTTTTGTCAAGTTTTATATTTAATCATTATTTGGTTTAAGGTTAAGTAAAGCATTGTAGGCTTTGATTCGATTATCAAAATAAAAAAAAAAAATTTAACAGAGATTTATTATTGAATTTATAACTTACCTAAGTTTCTTATCCTAAAACAGTTTTTGTTTTTATTGTCACTGGACACCAGTTAAATAATTCGAGTCACTCGTTAAAATGCTGTGTAAATAGAATCATGGTTACATCGCCCATCCATCGCAGAGCCAACGACAACAACGATGCCAGCGATACCTAGCGGCGAAACCAAGTACTTGCAATGTGAGCGCGAATTAAGATTTAAATCTTAAAATTTTTCCTTGCAATCCCGTGCAATCTTTTGCAATCTTGTGCAATCTTTTGCAATCTTGTGCAATCCCATGCAATCTTGTGCAATCCCATGCAATCTTGTGCAATACCATGCAGTCTTTGGCAATATTTGGCAATCTTGCAATCTTTCAATCTGGTGTACATCAGAAATTCGAGTAACTAACCCCTCGGTGCAGCCTATTCATCAATGGAATATTTGTATTTGTATTTATTTGTGAAAAGTTCCTAGGGCTAGACAGCCCTGTAAGGAACAGGTGATACATATTAACATAATGGAATATGGTAGCGAGCGGTCGGACAATTAATGAAAAATTAAAAACAAGAGTTGTTATTTAACAACAATACTATACATAAACGTAAGTAAATATAAATAATTAAAAGAAAGTAGATACATGCACAAGTTTATATATATCACTATTACAGATGGGCTTAAGTATTACCAATAAGTGATTTCGAGGGTAGAATTTGAGGTACTTAATAAGTAAGCAAAAAGAAGTTTCCTAAAATGATATTGTGACGGTGCATTTCTAATTGTACAAGGTAGTTTATTCCAAAGACGGGCACCACGAATCATAAAAGACCTTTGCATTTTACGCGTGCGGTGTGGTAAAATTTTTAGTACTTTTTTCTTGTCACGGAGTTTGGAATATGTCGGTTGATCTTTGTCAATAAAATAGAAGAGATTAAACAGATAACGCGGGGTTTCATCAGTAAATAGAATATAAAGCAAGTTACCCATATGAAATTGCCTTCTCTTGGCGACGTTAAGAAGTCCTGCTCTTTCTCTGTGTAGAGTAATATGTTCACTTTTAGGGATGTTATAAATGAACCAAACGCAAGCATTAAGCGCACGCTCAAGTCTGACATTCAGCTCATCAGTAACATCATAATATGCCACACAGCCGTAGTCAAAGAAAGGAAGAATGAGGCTTTTAACTAGGAGGATACGAGTAGGGGTGGGAACTGATTCTTTATTTCTGCTAAGCTGTTGGAGGACTCGAAATGTTTTCCTCGAAATATCTGAAACTTGTTCCTTCCAAGTGAGAGAACGATTAAGAATAAATCCTAAATCTTTCGCAGAGTCCACAAACGGGATGATACGCCCCTCAATCAATAGCGGAGGTAGGGTGGCAATTGTTTTGAGTGATGGAGAGGAAAAAGGGCCTATGATTATAGCCATAATTTTAGCAGGGTAAAGAGTGAGGCCACTTGTCGAGGACCACTGGACCACCATATCGATATCCTCCTGTACCTTTCGGAATAAGCTTTTAAGAGTAGCAATAGGTCCGGAGAGGTCAAGCTTAAAATCATCCGCATATCTATGGTAGTTGCAGTAAGAAAGCTATCTACCAAGTTCAGAGGTATAGATATCAAAGAGAGTGGGCGCAAGAGAAGACCCCTGAGGAACACCACTCCTAACCTTCACGCAATCAGACCGCTCGCCATTGCTAAGCTTCAGAGCGGTTACTAAGATAGGATTCAAAACATTTAACCACCATATTAGAGAGGTTAGCGATTGAAGCCTGGCCAATAGAAGTTTATGGTTAACTGTATCAAATACCTTAGAAAAGTCTCAAAGAACAACAACCGTAATCTCCCTTCTATCTATTGCAAGTTTAATGTCGGAAGTTAATTTAAGTGAAGCTGTAAGTGTACTATGCTTTCCACGAAACCCGGATTGCATTGGGTCCATTAAATTGTTAATTTCAAGGTGTGCCGTAAGTTGTTGGTGGACGATACGCTCGAAAGATTTAGACATTCGATTTAGACATTCGATTTTACCTCGAAAAGTGTTTCTACTAGGGTTTCTTGCGATATATCAGGGAAGAATAACTTGGTTTCATCAAATTCAGGGGTAACTGAGGACGTAAAAGGAATGACATTTGCAGGGGCTGTGGGCTTTGTAGTAAAGGCTGTAAGAAGGTCTGCAGGAGAGAAATTGTTATCAGGTGATAAGTACTTAGGGGGAATCAGTCCAAGCCGTTTTAAGAGAAGCCAGATGTTTTCATTTTCATTCCTGTTTTTGATAGAGTTTTAATTATATTGATTGTATGAATCCCTCATTTTGGTTTGTACTAAGTTTCTCAATTTACGAAATTCAGCTTGAATGATACTATTTTTTGTTCTTTTGGCCAATCTACGTTTTTTGTCCCTTGCTTTTATCAGATCTTTGATAACAGGAGTGATCCAGGGAGTGAACTTCTTTTTAAATAGTTAGTTAAGTTGTTGGTGGCATTAAGATTTTTGCTTAGGTCGACAGTAAGTACAATGTTATGATAATTAGGTATAAGATCAAATATATCAGTCTCAAATTCCCTACAATAGGAGGCATTAGGAGGTTTGTAGATCACACTCACTAGCATACTGTCATGTGGCGACGATACCTTGATAAAAAGGTATTCTGCAGTAGGGTGATTGGCGAAAGGACTCACTCCCACCTGCACACCATTCAAGCTGTCATGAATGTAAAGACAGGCCCCACCCCCTCTTCCCTCATCTCTATCCCTACGTAAAAGTGTGTAATGGTCAAGTGCTACGAGACTCGAGGGTATGTTGGGCGTAAGCCAGGTCTCAGATACGGCTATGATATGAAAGGAACGGGACTGAAAGTGATGTTTGAACTCATGGTAATGGGCAGGTAAGGACTGAGCATTAACGTGGCAAATATTTCAGGTTTCCATTCAAAAAGTGATATGTAAATTTCAAATATATTTAGACGTAAAAATGTCTGAGATACCTTAAAAAGTCGATAAATCCTTTCCATAACATTAAAGTGAAAGAGACAAAGAACCAACAGAATCCAGTTATCATGATTACATTTGCAAACAGTCAAAGATGCACATAACAACGTAAAAGTTATTAATTCCGTAAGAGCTATGACACTTAAAATATAGAAATAGTGCATACCAATGTTTGAGGTAGAGAATTCTCTCTTGATCTTACGCCTCTCGATAAATTTATCCCTTATTTGTTGTCTGCAGAACTTGGCTACGATGATCGTGGGAGGGGGTGAAGAATTAGTCGAAGGAGGCGCCTTAATTATCCTGTAGAGCTTGACAACGTCATCCTTTTGAAGAGTAACGATCGTTATTCAGACTGACTTCCGACTTGATTTGTGTGAGTGTGGAATTTAACTTTTCATTGAATTCTTGCTGTCGAGTTTCAAATTCGGTAAATCTTGTCAAGATCTCGCGTGACTGCGCAAGCGCTTCATTTTGTCCGTCGGAGACCACTTGACGCAAGAATTCAGCAAGACCAGGGCGTAGGGTTGCCGCAATTTCCGAGGTAGATACAAAGGTGGAAGTGGGAGGAACAACACCTGTATTACCGACATCCTGGGTAGCAGCGACTGCCGTAGAGGTGGCACCAGTGAGCAACAATTGTGACAACCTACGATTTCACTGGCGCGAAAATTGAAATTAATTTGA
>CAKNXH010058241.1:0-10702 GCA_932178445.1 Andricus quercusramuli | reverse complement strand
ATTCTATGATATATTTTTAAATACCCTAAAATATTTAAAATAATTTGAAATCCCTTCAACTTGTAGAAATCAATGAAAAATTCTATGAAATTTTTTAAAATACCCTAAAATGTTTCAAATCCCAGGAAATGCCTTCAAATTATATAAATCAATTATATATTGTGTGAAATATTTTTAAATACCCTACAATATTTCAAATCACTTGAAATCCCTTCAAGTTGGAAAAATCATTAAAAAATTCTTGGGAATATTCTTATATACCCTAAAATATCTCAAATATTTCAAATTCTTTGAAATCTCTTGAAACTTCTTAAATTTCTTGAAGATTTCTTAAAATTGAATCCCTTCAAATTATAGAAATCAAATAAAAATTACTTTGCATATTTTTAAATACCCTAAAATATTTCAAATCCTTTGAAATTTTTTAAAACTTCTTCAAATTTCTTAAATTTCTTCGAAAATGTGTTCAAATTAAATCCCTTAAAATTATAGAAATAAACCAAAATTCTTTGGAATATTTTTAAATACCCTAAAATATTTGAAATAATTCCAAATCTCTTCAAATTCTAGAATTTAATTGAAATTGAATCCCTTCAAATTATAGAAATCAATCAAAAATTCTTTGGAATATTTTTAAATACCCTAAAATATTTAAAATAATTTGAAATCCCTTCAAATTGTAGAAATCAATTAAAACTTCTTCGGAATATTTTTGAATACCCTGAAATGTTTCAAAGCCCTAGATATCCTTCATGTTATATAAATCGATCACATATTATGTAAAATATTTTTAAATACCCTAAAATATTTAAAATAATTCCAAATCTCTTCGAATTCTAGAATTTCATCAAAAATTTGTTGGAATATTTTTAAATACCCTAAAATACCTCTAATATTTTTAATTCTTTGAAATCTTTTGAAACTTCTTGAAATTTCTTTAAATTAAATCCCTTTAAATTATAGAAATCAATTAAAAATTCTTTGGAATCTTTTAAAACATCCTAAAATATTTCAAATCCTTTGAAATTATTTACACCCCTTAAAATTTGTTAATCTCTTCAAAACGTCTTGGAATCATTCAAAATACTCCAAAAAACATTCAGTTCCTTTGACATTTTTTGGAACCCCTTGAAATTTCTCAAATTTCTTGAAAAGATTTCAAAATACCCTAAAATGTTTCAATTCCCTTGAAATCCCTTTAAATTATAGAAATCAACTGAACATTCTGTAAAATATTTTTAAATACCCTAAAATATTTCAAATCATTTAAAATCCCTTAAAATTGTAGAAATCCACTATAATTCCTTTGAAATATTTTAAAATACCCTAAAATACCTCAAATATTTCAAATCCTTTGAAATCTCTTGAAACTCTTGAAGGTATTGAAAATGCCTTGGAATTTTGTAAAATACCCTAAAATATTTCAAATCCTTTGGCATTTCTTGAAACACCTTGAAATTTCACAAATCCCCTGAAATTCTTTAAGGTCTTGAAAATCCCTTGGAAAGTTGTAAAATAATCTGAAATATTTCAAATCCTTTGAGATCTTTTCAAATTATAGAAATCAATTAGAAATTCTTTGGACTCTTTTAAAATACCCTAAAATACTCAAAATCCTTTGAAACACCTTCAAATTATTGGAATAAATTTAAAATCCCTTGGTATCTTTTTAAATTCTCTAAAATATTTCAAATCTTTTGAATATCCTTACATTTTTTTTAATCTTGTAAACATTTCTTGGAATCTTTTAAAATACCCAAAAACATTTCAAATCTTTTGAATACCCTTACATTTTTTTAAATTTTAATATTTTTAAATACCCTAAAATATTTGAAATCGCTGGAAATCCATTCAAATTATATCAATCAATTAAACATTATGTGAAATATTTTTAAATACCCTAAAATATTCAGAATCATTTGAAATTCCTTAAAATTCTAGAAATCGATCAAAAATTCTTTAGAATATTTTAAAATACCCTAAAATATTTCGACTCATTCGAAATTTTTTTTTATTTCTTAAATTTCTTGAAAGTGTCTTAAAATTAAATCCCTTGAAATTATAGAAATCAATTAAATATTCTGTCAAATATTTTTAATTAGGTACTCTAAAATATTTAAAATAATTTGACATCTCTGCAAATTGTAGAAATCAATAAAAAAGTATTTGGAATATTTTTAAATACCCTAAAATATTTGAAATCTCTTCAAATTATATCAGTCAATTAAACATTCTGTGAAATATTTTTAAGTACCCTAAAGTATTCAAAATCATTTGAAATTCCTTAAAATTCTAGAAATCGATATCAAATTCTTTGGAATATTTTTAAATACCCTAAAATATTTCGAATCCTTCGAAATTTTTCTTTAATTTCTTGAAAGTGTCTTAAAATTAAATCCCTTCAAATTATAGAAATTAATTGAATATTCTGTGAAATATTTTTAATTACCCTAAAATATTTTTAATAATTTGAAATCTGCAAATTGTAGAAATCAATTAAAAATTCTTTGGAATATTTTTAAAACCCATGAAATATTTTAAATAATTTGAAATCTCTTCAAATTGTAGAAATCATTAAAAAATTCTTAGGAATATTTTTAAATGCCCTAAAATACCTCAAATATTTCAAACCCTTTCAAAACTCTTAAAACTTCTTGAAATTTCTTGAAATTAAATCCCTTTAAATTGTAGAAATCAATTAAAAATTCTTTGGAATATTTTAAAATACCCTAGAATGTTTAAAATCCCTTGAAACCCCTTCAAATTATAGAAATCAATTGAAAATTCTTTGAAATGTTTTAAAATACCCTAGAATGTTTGAAATCCCTTGAAATCCCTTCAAAATATGTGAATTAATTGAAAATTCTGTGAAATATTTGTAAAGCCCTAAAATATTTAAAATAATTTGAAATCTCTTCAAATTGTAGAAATCAATTAAAAATTCTTTGGGATATTTTTCAATACCCTAAAAGACCTTAAATATTTTAAATCCTTTGAAATCTCTCAAACGAAATTTTTTGGAATCTTTGAAAACACCCTAAAATACCTCAAATATTTCAAATCCTTTGAAATCTCTTCAAACTTCTTGATAGTTTCTTAAAAGTAAATCCCTTCAAATTATATTTTATTTAAAAAATTTTTAAATACCCTAAAACATTTCAAATCCTTTGAAATGCTTCGAAATTTCTTAAATTTCTTCGAAAATGTCTTCAAAATATGGAAATCAATTAAAAATTCTTTGAAATATTTTTAAATACCCTAACATTTTTCAAATCATTTGAAATCCCTTAAAATGGTAGAAATCGATAAAAAATTATTTGGAATATTATTAAATACCCTAAAATACCCTAAAATATTTCAAACCTTTTGACATTTCTTGAAACTTCTTGAAATTCCTTAAATTTCTTGAAAATGTCTTAAATTTAAATCCCTTCAAATTATAGAAATCAATTGAAAATTCTTTGGAATGTCTTAAAACACCCTAAAATAATTAAAATCCTTCGAAACTTTTTGAACACCCTTGAAATCTTTTGAAAACCCCCAAAAATAATACAAAGCCTTTGAAATTTTTAAAAACCCCTTGAAATTTCTCAAATTTCTTGCAAATGTCTTTAAGCCAATTGAAAATTCTTTTTGAATCTCTTAAAATGCCCTAAAATACTTCAAATCCTTTGATATCCCTTCAAATTATTGAAATCCATTTAAAATTCCTTGATATCTTTTTGAATTTTCTAAAGTATTCAAAATATTTTAAAATGTTTTAAAATACCCTAAAATATTTCAAATCCTTTGGAATTTTTGGAAACTCCTTGAAATTTCTAAAATCTCTTAAAACGCGTTGGAATCTTTTAAAACCCCATGAAATATTTCAAATCTTTTGAAATTTTTTACAATCTCACGAAATTTTGTAAGATCTTGAAAATGCCTTCAAATTATAAAAATCAGTTAAACATTCTGTACAATATTTTTAAAATAGCCTAAAATATTTCAAATAATTTGAAATATGTTCAAATTGTAGAAATCAATAAAAAAATTTTTGGAATATTTTAAAATACCTTAAAATACCCTGAAATATTTCAAATCCTTGGAAATTTTTGTAAACTTCTTGAAATTTCTTGAAAATGTTTAAAAATTAAATCCCTTCAAATTATAGAAATCAATTAAACATCATGTAAAATATTTTTAAATACCCTAAAATATTTGAAATCATTTGAAATCCCTTCAAATTGTAGAAATCATTAAAAAAATCTTTGGAATATTTCAAAATGCCCTAAAATACCTGAAATATTTCAAATCCTTTTAAATTATTTGAAACCCCTTACCAATTTTTAAATCTCTTCAAATGATAGAAATAATTAGAAATTCTTTGGAATCTTTCAACACCCAAAAATATTTCAAATCATTTAAAATTATTTAAAATCCCTTAAAATTTGTCAAATCTCTTTAAAATGTCTTAGAATAATTTAAAATGCCCCAAAAATAATTCAAAACCTTTGAAATTTTTCGAAACCCCTTTAAATTTCTCAAATTTCTTCAAAATACCCTAAAATATTTCAAATCCTTTGAAATTATTTAAAACCCCTAACAATTTTTTTAATCTCTTCAAAATGTCTTGGAATCATTTAAAATACCCCAAGAAAAATTTAAATCCTTTGAAATTTCTTCAAAATATTTCAAATCATTTTAAACTATTTAAAATCCCTTACATATTTTTTAATCTCTTGAAAATGCCTTGGAATGTTTAAAAATACCCTACAATATTTCAAATTCTTTGAATTTTTTTGAAACCCCTTGAAGTTTCTCAAATTTCTTGAAAATGCCTTAAAATGGAATCCCATCAAATTATAGAAATCAATTAAAAATTCTTTGGAATCTTTTAAAATACCCCAAAATATTTTAAATCCTTTGAAACCCCTTGAAACTTCTCAAAGCTGTTGAAAATTCTTGGGAATTATTTAAAATACCCTGAAATCTTTAAAATCCTTTGAAATCCCTAAAATATTTCAAATGCTTTTGAATCCCTTCCAACTATGGAAATCAATTAAAAATTCTTTGGAATCTTTTAAAATATCCTAAAATCATTAACATTCCTTTAAATCCCTTAAAATTATAGAAATCAACTAAAAATTCCTTAACATCTTTTTAAATACCCTAAAATAATTCAAATTCTTTGAAATCAAAGGCTAGTTAGAATTGTTTTAAATAAGTTGAAAAAAAAACTCTTGGAAATCCTTTGGAACCTTTTCAAATACCCTAAAATCTTTTTTTATCCTTTGTTAAGAGTTTTTTTGAGCTCTTGAAAATACATTGGAATATTTTTAAATATCTTAAATTACCCAAAAATATTTCAGTTCCTTGGAAATTATTTAAACCCCCTTGAAATTTTTAACATATGCTGAAAATAATTTGGAAACTTTTAAAATCCCGTGAAATATTCAAAATCCTTTGAAATCCCTTGAAACTTTCTAAAACTCTTGAAAATTCGGAGAAATTTTTAAAATACCCTAAAATCTTTCCATTTCTTCGAAATCCCTTCAAATTATTGAAATCCATTAAAAATTCGTTAGAATCTTTTAAAATATCCTAAAATATTTCAAAAGAATTCCAGAAAATTTAGAAATAGGTATAGACCTGAATTCAATAGTGTTAACCCATGGGTTAATTTATTGAATAAAAAGTAGCTAAATTGATCCCTTCATTTTAAAAAGTGACTACTGTTCTTCTTAATTAAAAAACATTCAAAAAAATACAGGAATTTAAGAAAAATGATTCATAAAAACTAAAGGTGACTTTAAAAAAATTCAAGTGAATTGAAAAAATTTAAAACAGTTCAGGATTAATTCCAAATTAACTGCAAAAAATACTTCAGAATCTCGTCAAATCTTTGAAATCCTACAAAATCCTTCAATTCTATGAAAATTATGAAAATTATTAAAATCAAAATTTCTCAATTTTCTTGGAAATGCCTTGGAATCTTTTTAAATATCCTATAATATTTCAAATCTTTTGAAATCTCTTAAAATTTTTAAAGCTGTTAAAAATTCTCTGGAATTTTTAAAAATACCCTAAAATATTTCAAATTCTTCGAAATCCTTTCAACTTATTGAAATCTATTAATATTTCCTTGGGTTCTTTTAAAATACCCTGAAATATTTCGAATACTTTAAAATCTTTTGAAATACCTTGAACATTTTTAAAGCTCTTGAAAATTCATGGGAATTTTTCAAAATACCCTAAATTATCAAAAGACGATTAAAGAAAATTCAGAAATAGGTATAAAACTGAACTAATTTAATTTAATGTAATTAGTTTAAGTTAATTTATTGAAATGAAAGGTGACAAAAGTGATCTCATTTAAAAAATGGACTATAGTGATTTCATCTTTAAAAAGGTACAAAAAAAAGTGATACGAGAAAAAAAAAGTGATGGAGTGATTCGATTATAATGAGTTTTAGGGAATCTAGGTATTAGCAGAAAGAATTTTTAAAGTTTACTCTGGATTCTAGTCAACTTTATTAATAAATATACATCCCTATTCTTATTTACCAAAAGTTCCATGCAGAAAAATCTAAATTGTATAAAGTCTTATAACAATTTGTATTAAAATATATAAAATAACAGATTATACTATTGGAGAAGGATGTGTCTTACTAGACAAATTGGCGATTTGCATTAGAATTATGGTTTGTAAGGCTTGATCAAATTTTCAGAAAATTCTTTCACTTGCTGCACACCACGAACCTCTCTTTCCAGCAAAGGTAATTTCGTTACGTGAAAGTCTTCATAGAGATCCATTATCTTAAAAAATAATTCAGTTTAACAATTTACCTTTTTCCCTTCTTAGGGAAAATATTCAGGGTGGCGATTCGGCGGACGATTTAAAATTCCCGGTCATTTCCCGGTCAAGTTTTTCAATTTTTCCGGTCAAGTAAAAGTAACAAATTCATACTTGCCACTAAACGCAAACATTTATTTTAATTCATGACCTTCATTCTAAACATCCTTTAACACAACAGAGCAAAAAATTGCAAAATAAATGAGTTTTAAAACAAATACTTGCATATTCCACTAAAAATATAAATTTCAAAAAAAAATGGAAAAATTAATTTTGAAAGAAAGGATTTTCAAGAAAATATTTCAATTTTAAACCAAAAAGATGAGTTTTTAACTAAAACAATCAATCTTCCACTGAAATAGTTGAATTCAAAATAATAAAAAATTAATTTTTACCAAAAAAAGATAAATCGTCAATCAAAACTCAAATAATTAAATTTTAAGTTCGGAAAATTAATGTTCAAGCAAACAGAAGAATTTTCAACTAAAACTATGGAATATACAATTGAAATAAGTTAAATTTTCAGTTATAAAAATTACTTTCCAACAAAAAAACTAACTTCCAACAAAAAAACAACTAATTTTTAAAAATATTGTTATATTTTCAAACAAAGGGATGAATTTTCAACTAAAATTGAAAATCTTCAACTGGAATAGTGGAATTGTTTTTACCAAAGAGATGAATTTTCAACCAAGACAATTAATTTCTCCCAAAAAAATACGAATTTTCAACTAAAAAAGATCATTTTTCAACCAAAAATTGAATAATTACATTTTTAGTCAAAAAATGAATGTCCAGCCAAAGAGATGAATTTTTATCTAAAATTATGGAAAATTCAACTGGAATAATATTCACATTTTTAGTTTAAAAAACCAAATAATATCAAACTAAAAAGGAAACAAATTTTCAACAAAATAGTTATAAATAGTTATAAATTTTTCATTAAAATGATGAATTTTCAACTAAATTATAATTTAATTAGATTAAACTGAGATAATCGGAAAAATCTGCGACTGCACATAAAGTAGAAGTCACTTTTCTGAATTGACCAAAATTATTAAAATAATAAAAACTTGAATTTTACTGCGATCAGAAGTAAATTCCTGATCTTTTAATTACATTCTTGGACATTTCCCGGCCAATAAAGTTCCCGGTTTCCCGGTCAAGTCGCCACCCTAATATTTATAAAAACAGGGATCACAGTGCAAGCGAAGCTCAAAAAAGGGGAAATAGGGTAATTTTTTCACACAAAAAAGGTGAAAAATAAGGGAAAGCTCAGGGTATCTACGAATTTTCACCCACCAAATTCCCGGTGATTTCCCAGTGTAATTTTATGTATTGTGATATCTTATAATATTTAAACAAAATATTATTTTTGTTTTTATGGTGTAATGAAAATTCATCATTTCAGTTGAAAACTCTTTTCCTTAACTATTTTCTTGAGATTTCGTTTGTTTTTTTCTTGTAAAAACTTAATCTTTTTAATTGAAAATATAATTATTCCATTTTTGGTTGAAAATTTATCTTCTTTACTTGAAAATTCAAATACTTGGTTAAAAACTCATGGTTTTTGTTGAAAATTCGCCTTTTTCGGTAGAACATTAATCTTCTTGATTATAAATTTATGTTTCGGGTTAAAAATTCAACTACTATTTGAAACTTAACCTATTTTCTTGAAAATTACACAATTTTGTTAAAAAGTATCCTTTTTGGTTGAAAAGTCAACTTTTTTTTGAAAATTTGTCTTTTCGATTGAGATTTTTCAAATATTTTGTTAAATATTTGTCTTTTTTGGTTGTTTTTAACAATTGTTATTTTGTATTAACAAACCTTTGGTTAAATTTTTTTTTGGTCTTTTAATTATTAAATTATTCTGAGATTAAAAACATACCTTAATTAAAAAAAAAAAAAAAAAAAAAAAAAAAAAAAAAAAAATTATTTTTTTAATCTGCTTATTTTGTTCTAACCCATTCTTTTTTCGTATTTATTTTTTTATTAAATTATTTTGTAATCTTGCAAAATTGAAAACTTTTGCTTTAAAATATTTTATATTCTTTTTCGAAATTTTAGGTTATCAATTTTTGAAATCTTTTTCAAAATTCTCTTAGAATTCATTTTTCAAAATAAAAAAATATATGAAATTTTTCAATGAATTTTGAGAAAACTTTTTTATTATCTTGAAACCTTTCAGACTTCTTAAAACGCTTCTAAATAGTTAAATCTTCAACCTAAAAAGATTTTTTTCTCAACCAATTCCATTTTTAATCAAATAAGATGGCATTTCTACAAAAAAGAAAAATTTTAAACGAAATAGTTACATTTTTAACAAAGGAGATAAATTTATGACTAAAATGATGAATCATTATAAAAAAAATTATTTTTAACATAGTAGTTCAACTTTAACAAGCTGATTAAATTTTCGACAAAAAAAGCCATTAATTTTTAACAAAAAAGTATAATAGTCGATACTTCAACTAAAAAAGATTTCAATTTCAAATCAAAAAGAGTTAAATTCATCGAATAAAGACAAATTTTGAAGCAAGAAAATTAATTTTCTACAAAAAAGACGAATTTCCAACAAAATACATGAATTTTTAATAAATTACAGTTGAATTCAACCAGAAAATACCAATTTTCAACAAAATCGTTGAATTCACAACCAAAAAAATTAATTTTCAACCACAAATTGCATTTTTAATTGAAAAGGTGATATTTCTATACAAAATAGATGGATTTCTAACCAAGTAGTTGAATTTTTAAATTAAAAACTTTTTTTTTCAACTGAATAGCTTAATTTTCAACTAACATTTTCTAAATAAAAAATTAAGTTTTTACACACAAAAAAACGAATTTTCAACAAAATAGTTAAATCTTCAACCAAGAAGATAAATTTCCAACTAAATGAAACGAATGAATCTTCAACCAAAAAATGTATTTTCAATAAAGAAGTTCGACTTTCAACCAGGTAGAATTATTTTCAACAACAACAAAAATACATTAATATTCAACCAAATAATCGAATTTTCAAAGAAAAAAAAACATTCAATTACAATTAAAAATGGAATAAATAAATTTTCAGTTTAAGAAAATCATTTTCAAACCAAAAAAAATCGAATTTCGAACAAAATGGGATACTTTTCACGATAATATTTAATTTTCAACGAAAAACATGAATTATCATCCAAGAAGATTAATTATCTACTGAAAAAGACGATTTTTTAATCAAGTACATGAATGTTTAACGACGTAAAAGTTGAATAGTTAAATTTAAATTTCAAACATTAATTTTCGACCAAAAAATAACGAATTTTCTACAAAATAGTTCAATTTTCAACCAGAGATGAATTTTCAACTAAAAAATGATGAATCCTCAACTGGAATAGTTAAATTTTCAGTTGAAAAAAAAAATTTTAACCAAAAACAACGAATTTTCAACAAAATAATGCAATTTTACTAGTTATAAATAAAGAATCTGAAACCATAAAATGAATTTTCACCAAAATTGGTGAATTTTCTACAAAGAAATTAATTTTTAACCAAAAGAGATGGAATCTCAACGAGAAATGTAATTTTCATACTGAATCGAAAAAATATTTTACTTTTAAATTAAAAACCGTTGCATTCTATCAAGAAAGACACATTTTCAACAAATTATTTGAAAATTCTTAAACAAAAAGACGAATTTTCAACAAAAAAGTTTACTTTTTAACCAAAAAGGATACTTTTTAACAAAATTGTTTAATTTTCAGCAAAGTAGATTAAGTTTGAACCAAATAGTCTAATTTTTCACCAAAAACATGAATTTTCAACAAAGATTAATTTTTTTCGAAAAAGACGAATTTGCAATAAAATACATGAAGTTTTAAC
>CAKNXH010058240.1:0-40415 GCA_932178445.1 Andricus quercusramuli | reverse complement strand
TCAGATTGGCTGCGTTCATTGTCTTCATGTCGGATTCTTGGTAATGTTGGCGTCCTGCTGCGACGTTCGTTACCTGCTTGAGAACTTCGTTGTACTGTGTCCCCATTCCTGGCACTACGCAAGCGATGTCTCTCCTGGCATCGGCTTCTCGATCGTCGTGGACTTCGACCCCCTGACCGCCTCTCTCGATTCCGGCGTCGTCCGTCTCGCTCTGTTCCTCTATCCGACATACCGCTTTCTTGTCTTTCCCCTTCGCACAGTCACGTATCCCACTTCTGATTTTGTAGGAAAATAATTTAAATAACAAACTCAACAATACATTTAACTCGGTTTATTTGAACACCACTGTAGTAGAATAGTATAACTAATGAACACAACTGAAGAAGATCACACTAACAAAAGAACACAACCCGATATAACGGCTTCCCGACACAGCGCGAGCAAATTCATCCGAGTCCTGTCCGGCGGGACCAACCTCAACCGTCGGCTCCAGTGTCCGCAAGAGAACTCCCGTCTCCGCTTACCAATCCGCCTCAGCCCCCTCAATAACCAGCTCATGATGCCATCCAATGAAACAGGCCCGGAATTCCCGCGAAAATTCCCGACAATATTATAAAAAAAGGTTTTTCTAGATTACTTTAGCCACGACGAAACTCGCAGGATATCTCCCTCATATTACAATGAATTTTCAAAAAATCAAGAAAAAAAAGGAAAGGTGCCCTGTTTGAGAAAATTCACTTTTCAGTTTTTTTTGGGAAATTGACGCCTTATTGGTAACTTTTACAAATTTTCGCGTTTCTTTGAGGAATTTGAAAAAGTGCCGTCGTGGAGAAAATTAAATAAGGTTAATTTTTCCTGATATATAAATATCTAAAGAAAAGTTTTGGTAATTTTTTCATAATTCATTTAAATATTCAAGTACACCATAGTAAGCCAGACTGAATTTTCTCGAATTTATTTGTAAAGTGTAAAGTAGAAAAATAATTTGGAATCTGAAGGGTTTCGAAGTTTAAATTTTTTAAACACAAAGCCTGGAAATTGAATTTTTGAGAAAAATCTATCATTTATAAATGTCTTTTAGAAACTATAAGCCTTCAGTTGGTATTCACAATTTCTGAAAAATCATAGAATTTACTTTTAGATTTTGTTAAAAAAATTGGAGATTTCATGTGTTTTTGTAGAAATTTTATAACACATTAAAGTTTTTCTTTCAATTTAGCATATACCTTCTGATAATTTTGATTTATTTATTAATGTATACTTTACTAATTTTTGAGTCTATATTGAATTCAGATTTTATTCGGAATTTAATTGTTTAGAAAAATATTTTTAAATTCTTATTAAATTTCAAAGACGCTTAGGCAAAAAAAAACGTCAATAAAGTATTTCAATGTCAACCTTCTTCGTATATTACAGTGCAGTCAAGAAAATTGATCATTCTAAGAAAAAAATAGCGAAAAAGTTGATTTTTACATTTTTCTTAAAATTTCTAAGTTTTTTAGGCAAGTTGAACAATATTTGACCGGCATTATTACTACATATTTACTTTTTCTGAACTATTTCTTTCTGACAACTAAATTCTCATAAAAAATAATGTCCTCAAATAAAAAGTATATCGCTTTCAACGCTTTTTTACTTTTATTACAGAAGATTTTTTAAAAATAACTTACAAAAATATTTCCTAATTTCTAAAAATGTATTATTTAGTCAAATATAAAATTGCACTTTATTGAATTCCCATACATTTAGCATGCATAAATTTAAATTTCTATCCCTTAAAGAGACTTTTTTTAGTAATCGTTTAATATCTTCTGTTCTAACTTTTTATTTTAACATTCAAATTTCGCAAAAACGAAAAAATCGCATTGGTTTACAAATGACGGGGAATGTATTATTTGTACAGTTTTTACTATTGAACAATAATAAAAACATTGAAATTCAAAAACAAAATTTTGGCCCAGTTTATGATTTTTCAAAATGTGAAAAATACAGGTTTTTTATTCAGGCCATACACACACTTTTTGGAAAAATTTGAATATGTCGAATCTGAAATTTTCTTAGCTTGAACCAAAGAAACAAATTGTCATTTTGCTTTCTTAAAAAAAAATCGTGATTTTGAAACCTTATAAATTTTGTCCTTCATGGCAGAAGAATAATATGTTTCTATGGTTCAAAGCTCAAGAAATTCCAGGTTTGACATATTCAAAATTTCCAAAAATGTGTTGAAAAAATATTTTTTATATTTTTGTGCGATCGAAATTTGAATTTTCGATTTTTCAAGAAAATTCAGAAAGTCGTTATGAAAATCTTGTAGGGCATTCAAGAAGCAACGGTTTCTTCTCTTGACTTTTTTTCACATCCTGCGTTGTTCGGATCTACAATTTTCATTTCCATTTTTTTTTTATTTCTGAAAGTACTACAACTCGGATAATTTTCTTTTCATCGTAAAAAGTCATGAGTATAACTTGCTCAACTTTTCGAGTACTACAAATAGCATACATAGAATTTTTAAATCTTGAAAAAAATGGTCTTTAAAATTTTCAAAATGCTCTAACCTTCCTGACATTTCCATCTATCCTATCATAACCATGACGTCATGCTAGAATATTCAATTGTAATAGAGGTATGAAACGTGAATAAACTTTGGTTGCACAAACCACAGCGAATATCAAATGACATAATATTAATGTCAGTGATCAATTCATGTTACCACACAAAACAAAAATTATAATATAATATAATATAATAATATAATATATAATATATAATATATAATATAATAATATAATCGAAGAATCTACGCTTCTGCGTTGAATTTAAGGAGAGAAAAGAAGATAAAATATCTCTGGATTGCCGGAGGGAAGATCTTTTGTCGAAAGGATGATGGTACACCTAGGATTCAGCTGTCACTGCCGCAACACGTAGAGCGATTCCAATAGCAAATAGGCTTTCTCCGGTATGGTTATATACACAATGATATGCTATTATTATTGCTTGGCTATTCGATGCTCGTTTATAAATATATTTTCAACATTTTTCAGTTTTTTATACCTTGTACAAATGTGTCTTCAGATAACAAACATGATCTCATATTTAAACTAGTGGTTTTTGATGTTGATACTGGTCTTTTTGAAAGTAATTGTATACTATTAGGCTCAATTGTTTACTTTGGATACCTTAAATGTTCTAACTTCATCTCAATATTCACAGCTCTCCGGAAATCCGGTTATCGATTTACGAAATTATGTCCACTTTTGTTGAGAATTTTTCTATGGTTCTACGACACTGTTTTCGACATTATTTATTATTCTGTTAGTATCTTCTTAACTTGTATTCATTGCCGATATTCAAATTTGAATTGTACTTGCTTAGTTTGGGTTGTGTTGATAATGGTTTTTTTGTCTCAGTCAATTTTTACGTGTGCTGCGTGAGCTCCGTATTTTTGAATTGGTTTTATGTAAAATCTTTCTTTTAATATATCCATGGATACCTTAAATATTTGTCATGTGAATGCCCAGTCTCTCTTGGCACATTTTCTAGAATTCAAACATTTTTTCAGTACACGTTCCTACCATATAATAGCTGTTTCTGAATCCTGGTTAACTCCCAATATATCCTCAAGCCTCGTTGCAATGAACAACTATTCGCTCTATCGAAGAGACAGAGACGAGAGAAGGGGTGGTGGAGTTTGTCTTTTTCTGCATGATAGTCTGAATGGGACTGTGGTTGGTGTGAGTTCAGTAGCTACTTACCCCACAACCGAATTTCTCTTTCTTGAAGTTAAGTCAACTTCTGATAGTGTTTTAGTGGGAGTAGTTTATAAACCACCCAATGCCTCCTATGGCACAGAGCTTGAATCGGTAATTTTTTCATTTGTTCCTAACTTTAATAACATTATCCTTACTGGAGATTTTAACACTAACCTAAATCTCACATCCAATCATTCTAAATATCTAACATCATTGGTATACTCTTCGGGACTCTCGATTGTACCTCATGATTCTACTCACCACACTGATCGTTCCAGCACTCGTATTGACCTAATGATTGTAGACGATATTGATAAGGTTGTCTCCTACGAACAACATGCTATTCCTTTTCTCTCCAACCACGACTTGATTAACATTAACTTTAAATTTTCCTATGATCTAAATTCAAAACCAACCCAAAGACTGGTGCGAAATCTCTCTAAAATTGATGAACACTCATTCCGTGAACATCTAATGACGTATGATTGGGAAAAAATATTACTAGATACAGATATAAATAATAAAATCGACGCTCTGACTAATTACCTAGTCTCCGCATTCAATAAATTTTCTCCGCTACACGTTCCTAAAAACTTCAATAAAGCTGCCCCCTGGATTACATCTGAAATTAAAAATCTGATGAGGGAACGTGATGGCAAGCGCCGTCTTGCAAAAAGAACAAAAAGCAGTATGATACAAGCTCAATTTCGTAAACTTAGGAACCTGGTTCAAACTAAGATTAGAGATGCGTTCAATCAATACAATTATAATGAGATTGCACATAGAGACAAAAAAGAGGACATTTGGCATCTCCTTAGACGTTTACACCTAATCCTACCCAAGCACGAAACTACAGATAGTAATTTTCCGCCTGATGACCTTTTAAAGACTTTTTTTTCATTCCCAGTTCCAAACTTATCATCATCATTTTCCACTACCCCTCTTAATAAAACATTTAATGACTCTGACTTCTTTTTCGATGACATCACACCTGAAATACTTTTGGAAAAAACACTTGAAATTAAATCAAATGCCATTGGAACTGATGGAATATCAATAAAAATGATTAAACTTGCCCTTCCAATTATCTTTCCTATTCTATTAAATATCTATAATGCTTCCCTTCAGGTCGGTATCTTCCCAGATATCTGGAAAAAGGCTGTTATATGTCCAATTCCTAAAATTTCTAAACCTACTTCCCCGAAGGATTTCCGGCCAATTTCTATTTTATGTGCACTGTCTAAACCACTTGAAAAAATTGTTCACCTGCAACTTTCTAAATTTCTCGAATCATCCAAGGCCATTGACCCGATGCAATCAGGTTTTCGGGCAAAGCATAGCACTCTTACTGCTTCCCTTAAAGTAACGACGGATCTCAAATTAGCAATGGATAATAGGGAGATCACGATTGTTGTTCTGTTTGATTTTTCGAAGGCTTTTGATATGGTCAATCATAAGTTACTCCTACAAAAGTTAAAATCCTTTAACGTGTCAAACTCTGTTATTAAGTGGTTTAAATCCTATTTTAATAATCGGTCTCACAGAATTATTAATAGTAATGGTGAGCTTTCTGACTGGTGGGAGGTCAAGAGTGGGGTTCCTCAGGGCTCCATTCTGGCACCCCTCCTCTTCAATTTGTTCACATCTGACCTTGGAGGCGAACTTCAATATTGCAGCTACCACAAATATGCTGACGATTTCAAAATTTATTTATCGGGACCAATTTCTTCGCTAAGTGGATTACTTGTTTTAGTCCAGGAGGACATCGATCGTGTGATCCTCTGGGCCTGGAAGAATGGACTTACTCTTAATACAGGAAAAACTCAGGCAATTATTGTTGGACCTACTTCATCTCCGTCACTTGAAACTTTGGCATCTTTTCCACCACTTCGTATCGAGAATCTTGCTATATCTTTCTCGGAAGTGGTTAAAGATCTGGGATATTTTCACAACCGTACCTTGTCTTGGAAGGAACAGGTACAGCGCATCTCGAGGAAAACATACAGTATTCTACAGCAATTATATAGAAATAAGAACTCTTTACCTACCTCTACTCGGATACTTTTGGTTAAGAGTCTTATCCTTCCCCACTTTGACCACGGTTGTTTGGTATACGATGGTTTGTCCGACGATTTAAATTCAAAGCTCGAGCGTGCGTTAAACGCCTGCGTTCGCTTTATCTACAATTTGCCTAAATACGAACACATAACTCCATACAGACATAGGGCTGGTCTACTTAATGTTGCCAAGAGAAGACAATTCTTTATGGGTAATTTTCTCTACACTCTTTTTCAGAACAAAGCTCCTGAGTATCTATTTAACCTATTCCAATTTGTAGACAGAGACCTTCCAGCACAGTCTAAGCTTCGTAAAAGACATAAAATCCTTAAGATTCCTTTTCACAGAACGTGTCAACTTCAAAGATCATTTATAGTAAGGGGTGCCCGGCTATGGAATAAAGTACCATACGATATTAGAAGTGCACCTTCCCTGTGTCATTTCAAGAATCTCTTCTTCAAATATTTGTACAATACTCCAAACCCAACTCTTGAAATTACTCACTGGTAAACTCTCATAATTAGTTTTTGAACATTTCATTATCGAATTTGCTTTTGTTTTCATTAACTTTTGCAAAGTATTTCTTTTATACACAGTTTTTCTTTCATTATTACTACCTTAACATGCACAAGATCTACCACTTAACCACTTAATGTTAATCACTACGCATTAATCTCATACCTAATTTAATACGTATTTAGAGATCGACTCTATTTATTCATTTAATTTAGTTTATAGATTATATTATAAGATTAATCAAGTATTCTGCCGATCAGTGCTTGCACAAATTTGTAATGACCCTGTATTATCCTGTTCCTTAGAGGGCTATTTAGCCCTAGGGACTTTTTTGAATAAATACAAATACAAATACAATACAAAAATTAAAATTCAATAATTACCTCGTTCAATATTGCGAACAAATTAATCAGTTTAGAACGTGAAAATTAATGAACAAATATTTTCATGGAAACATCCAAATAAATTTTACTTCATATTTTTATGAAAATTATAATTATAATTAACGTTTTAAACTAATTTCATGATAAACTAAAACATTTTCACTTATAATTATGAGAATGGAATTGAGATACTCGTTCCAAAACAGCACGAAGAAAACAAAAATGATATAGTATTGAAGATATGTAGTTGAAAATAATAATAAAAATGTGTTTTAAAGTTAATAACTAATGAGTAATCAACAGCTTAAGATTAACCAATCGGTAGAATGCGTTATATGAACGACAGTTTTAATTTAATTATATCTTAGAAAATATATTTTCCTTTAGAATACCCGTTGAATTATTTTAACTTTCTTTCAATATTTTTAATTCTGTAGAATTCACATGAATTCTACAGAAATTTCAAAGTTTTTTTTTCTATTCTCTTGAAGCCTTTATAAAAAACCATGCATTGATCGGAATTTCTACAAGTCAAAATGTTTTATGAAAAAACATTGCTTCTACTATGAAAAAAAGTATTCTATGAACTCTGTTGAATTATTCTGAATTCTCTGATAATTTTTTAATTGTCTGAATTCTGTGACATATTTTGAATTCTATGAATTCTTTCGTATAATTTCATTTTTTTTAAATTATCTAAATGATTTTGACTTCTGTGAAGTCTTTTGAAATCTGTGAATTCTTTCGAATTCACTGAAGTCTTCTGAATTCCTGAAATCTCCTAAGTTCTCTAAATTCTTCTGAATTCTCTGAATTGTTTCGAGATTTTATGAACTGAATTTCTCAATAAAAAAAAATAACAAAATACAATAACAATAACAAAAAAAATACAATATTTCAGATGCAAATTTAAAATTTTCAAATTCATTTATTTTAAACAGAAAAATGACTTTTCCACTATGAAAGATGATTTTCGATGTACATTTATTGCATCCATTTTGTAAGGATTATTTTTCTAATAATCATTTTTTTTTCTGACAAAAATTATGCACGTGCATTTAATGTACGTTTTTCCTGCTTTATCTGGTTTTTGTGGTCAGTCTCACGTTGGATAAGTGCATTCGTTCTAATTAGCTATCCTCCTCCACGTGGTAAGCATGACGTGCTTTGGCCTATGAATGGGGGAAAAAAGTTCGTATATAAGCCGCGACTGAAACAGAAGAGGTTGTCTGCTTTTGAAGGAAAAAAACAAAACGAATTTTGATCAGTGGTGGCTGCTGCCACCCTTGCTATACATATAATGGTAAGTCGAGAAATTATTACTAACTAGACCAAAATATGCACGCGCACCTGATAGATTGTTATTTACAGTATAATATATATGCGCGCATCATAATTTTTTTTCTGTGAAACGAGTTGCGCAAGATATGTTTATTACTTTATTGCAAGTGGGTCAAGATATAATTATTCGGCATCAAAATTGATGCCATGTTAAAAGAAGATGATTTTATTTGGAACACATCTATCTTATACGAATTAAAATCTAGATCACTTTTTCAAATATATTATTTTCGGTATGGCAAAAAACTGTTAATATCTTTATCGTTACCGGTAACCAAAAACTTATCACTGACAAGAAGATTCATTCAAAGAATCTGGAACAATTGAATACAATTTTTTTAATATTAAAAAATTTGAGAAAGACATTGAATTATTTTAAAAGATACTTCTTCTTTATTCATAATGTGTCCCTTAAGGGTTTACATGACTTCCATTTCTTACAACACTTCCTTCCACATGTTTTATGAAATCTTAGCCTTACTATTGACAATTGTTTACACCTATTTCCGGAAAATCTCATATCTATATCCTTATTTCTCTTTCTCGACGATAGCGCGATTTGGAAAGTTTTTACGAATTTTGAAACATTTCAAGAAAATAACAAATTTTTTCTAATGGTCCTGGGAGAATTTCACATGCCTTTATATTTTTATTTTTTATTTTGAAAAATTAATTTTAGATCAAATAGAAAAAATTTGTAAAACATTTTAAAAGATCCCTCTAGGACTGTCCAGGAAGAATGTTTGGATCCCTGTAAGGCGCTGCCGTGTATATACTCATGAATTATGACGAATCCGCGATCAAAATACCGAGTTCCGAAACAACTACCGGCATCAACAAATCTTCTAAGCACTGGCCTCGTTTTGCGACCATGTTTAGTAGCGAAGTGCAATGTCATGAGTACCTGCGCGTGGATGGTGGGCGACTATTTTCACCTCCAACAATCACGGCCGATGTGCAAGGATAACAGCGGTGGAGACAAACTGCAAACTACACCATACTCCTAATTTTCTACTTACAGCATCTTCGCAAATGATTTCAAACATCGTATTAAAATTACTTATAACATGCTGATCTTATCATATCAGTCACTTCACTTAGTCCATGGCTATGGTGAAAAACCTGGTTCACCCGAGAATAAGTTAAAAAAAAAAATCTTCATCATTGACTTCCTAAGTCGTGCGATGATGCTTTGGGATACAAGAATCAAGTATTTTGAACACGGACAACCAAGGATAACTGGAACAATACGCATTGCGACAAGTACATTCCTAGGAGATTCCTTCAGTATTTTATGGTTCTGTTTAGCGTTGAACCAACTGACTAATACATTAAATAGCATGTCTCATGGGTTCCGACTACATGATAACGAGCATGGTCATCAAGTGACCCATCTTCTATGCACGGATGACCTGAAGATATACGCTAGTTCGAACAAGGAACTGCAGCAAGTGATCGATGTCACTAAGCAGTTTTCCAATGATATCCACATGGAGTTTAGACCATATAAATGCAGAACAGTGCATTTAACCAGAGGAAAATTAAGGACCGCAAAACTAGAGAACGATTTCGAGAATGACATCGAGGCAATGGCTGAGGGCGAGTCATATAAATACCTGGGTATTCAGCATGCGATACTTAAGAAAAGCCTAACGACTGCCTCCACTACAAGACTCAGATTGCTTCAGAAAAGTTCTCTTAACTCGGCAAACAAGATCAGGGCAATCAACACCTATGCCCTCCCTGTCCTCACGTACTCTTTTGGGCTCATCAAATGGTCGAACACCGACCTTGAACGATTAAACAGAATCATCCGCGTAGAAATGTCAGGAAACTGTGTGAGTCACAAGTTATACAGTTGCAAGACTATTTTAACAGCAAGCGAGATGTTACCCTTTACAGCAACCTGCAAAGTGGATCTTGACTACACGTCCTTGAATTTGCCCTCAGAGGAGGCCTTGAGTATCAGGGCAGAAACCATAGCGGAATTAGAAACGCAATGGAGACAGAAAGCCATCCACGGCAAACACCCAAAAACGTTAGATCAATATGAAGTGGATAGTGAGGCATCCAATATTGGGCTGAGAAAGGGCATCCTGTATCCAGAAGCGGAAGGATTCGTCATTGCGATTCAGAACCGGGTTGTCAGCACCAGAAATTATCGAAAACACTTGTCACATCCAGATGAGGTTGACCGGTGCCGATTATGTGGACATATGAACGAATCCATCGAGCACATTTTTTATGGTTGTCGCGTAATGGCTCAAAGAGAATATACGAACAGATATAATGATTTGGCGGGCATTATACGTCAAAAACTTGCCCTAAACTTAGAACTCTTAACAGAATGAATGCCTTTCCATGGATACATTCCAATGCCCGTTTTAGAGAACGAAGATTACATCTTATATTGGGATTTTACTATCCAGACGGATCATTACATCCGAGCCAATCGACCCGACATCATGACGCGAGACAAAAAAGGTGGAGGAGTCTACATTATCGACATTGCTTGTCTATTTAATTGAAATTTGCATGCAACCTATACAAACAAGATGCATAAGTATAGCGAGCTAAGGCATGAAGTGAAGACAATATGGAGGAATGTGAAACATGCATCTCTTCATCCTATTGTGATTTCAGCTACAGGCAATGTGCACGCAAGATGCACTGAACATCTTTAACATTTAGGAGTCAGTAGGGTACTGGCAGCAGCTCAGAAGGCTGTTTTATTGAACACCTCTCGCATTGTGAGAAATTTTCTAGACCATCAGGAAGCAAGTGACTAAAAACCTGCGAAGTGGCAGATGGAAGCTCTAAGAAAGCATCCCGAGGCGACTGTTGTCACCTCCAACGATCGTGGCCACTGTGTATGGATAATAGTGATAGAATGCTTACCCCAAACTACAGTATGATCCTAATTTGTTGCCTACAACAGCATCGCAGAAGATTTCGGACATCGTATTGAATTGAGATATAACATCCTTATCTCATTAGTCACTTGACTTGGTCAATGATGAAAAACTGGGTTCAACCGAGAACAAGAATTATAAAAAAATAGAATGAGTTCGCGCTCGATCATATATTTATCTCGCACTTCGCGCTCGGTGATGCATTCACCTCGCGCGACGCGCTCAGGCGTATTTACATCGCACTTTACGCTCGGTTCCTCTAGATTTTTGAACTTCGTGTTCGACTTCGATGAAAAGAAAAAATCTATTTGCAAATATTATTAAATTATCAAAACATCTACATATGAAGTGATTGTTAAATTTGTTTTTAGTTTAGACTGAAAAGGACATTTATTTACTCAAGGTTCTGTCGACCTTAAGGAACACATTCTCATCCAGACACTCACGCTCCGCGCTCGATATTTGATTTGAAAATCATTTTAACCTTGCGTTCCACGCTCGGTTCTGAGCACCGTATGATAGAAACAAACAAGTTTGATCGCACTTACGTTACGCGATTTGGTCGTCGCGCTTCGCGCTCCGAAATACAGTGATCGCGCACTTTGTGCTTCGTGTTATATGTTCTTCACATACAAGTTACTAAATTTGTATTTGATTTCAAATGAAAAATAATTATATAATTTAGGCGACAAACTGTATTAGTTAAAATGTTATTTTAGCTTGTGCCGTTTTTCAAAAAAGTTATTTTTTTTTCATTTTGTAATATATTCTTACAAAAAAATTGATTACAAGTTTGTGAATCTTTTTTGAAAGCACAATTTTTGTTCATTCATTTATTTTCGTCCTTGCATTGTTTTTCCAAAAATTTGATTTTTTTACTTCCAATGTTATTTTCACGAATAAAACAAAAACTATGCATTCTATCGGAACATGATTCATAAAAAATTTGTACCTCTTCTTTGGATGAAGAAATTTTGTCTTCATCATTTTTCTCGTAGCTCGTGTTATTCGTATAAAAATTTAATTATTCTATTTTCAATGCTGTTTTTTACGAATAAAACAAAAATAACGCGTCATATCAAGAAGTGAATAATAACAAATTTGTAGATCTTTTCTAGATACACAATTTTGGTCGAATAATCTTTTGTCGTATCTTGCATAGTTTGACAGCAAAATGGAATTTTTCATTATTTTTCGTACGATCAAAAATTGAATTTTTGATTTTGTCAAAAATTCAATAAGTTGTTATAAAAATATTCTATGTCACATCCTGAACTTTAAAAAACAAAACAAAAAATTCTCTTATGTAACGCCTAGCTGGACGTAACCTACTTTAGCCGACTTACTTTAGTTTAACACCTTCAATTACCAGCAAGAGCAATACCAATTCTCTTTGAGTTTAGATCCAACTATGGTAACGACACTACGGTCGGTAAGATAGAAACCATCAGATACTTAAAGTGTTACCAGGGAAGGATAAGAGCTCAGAGAGTGTCGATAAATTAACCATGCTCGATTATTGAGATTGTAAGTTCAGATTTAACCTCTATGAGATAATCATAATCTATTTCTATTTACCATACGAATTTATTTATACTCCCAATAATTAAAGCAATGATAATAACAAAGTCAAATCCAAATATAAGGAGTATGAATACACTCGTGTGTGTAAATTAAACAATAATATGTATCGTAATTTCATAAGTGTATGACCCACTCAGTGGAAGAACCTGTATATAGTCAGGCAATTCAGTACCCAAAAGTGTCTGACTGAATACTTAGAAATAAGGATAAGTAGCATACAGAATAACTGCTCACGAGAAGGCAAGAGTATAAACGAGCGAATCAATAAGAACACCGCGACTCTCAGCAATGCGGAAGCATTAGTCATCTGAGTCACTCACCGCGAGGCATCAATGTCATTGTTTACCCGATTCCAGTTAAGGAACGTGCCATGTCAGAAATTAAAGAAACGTGCCATGTCAGAAATTGAAAGTACGTGCCATGTCAGAAATTGTAAATCCTATCTTTAACGCGGAACTATATAAACCCCAGGGCCATCCTTGTAAATCGTCTTACGTTCTCGGTAGTCGTACTGTTCACTTCGGTACACAGTTAACGAATCGCTTTGACAAAGTCGCGGCTTCTAACTCATTGTGACCGAAGAAACACTTCGAATAAGTCAAGTACTTTCAAGTTCAACTCATAATAGTTAACGTGTTCAAGTCCCGAACTAAGTTCCCTCGGCTAAGACTTTCGGTCGTTGTAGGGAAACTTTCCGAATAAAGTCCGCGGTGTTAACGTTCGTGAAAGGACTCAATATTGAATTACTTTTAAGTAAATTCAAATTCTCATCCGGTAAAACTCCTTCGGTGTTTTACTAACAATAAGGAGATCCAACCGACAAAGCAACTCACTCTCTTGCCCTTTCAAGCATCGAAAGGTATATGTAAGTCTATTTCATGTAACTTTTAACTTTATTCTTATTCTTTATAGTAAAACAATTATTTAAACAACCATTTCTGAATCATTTTAAACACTGTACTCTGACACAGTCCGCGTAGGGCTGACAAGTGACACACAAACCCACAATCAAATAATTGGTCAGGTCTTACCAGCCTGACATAATCAGCACACTGGTCTCTCTCTTTCCTATTTTCCATTCTACCCTTGCCTATTGCTCGGGAAGTGACATCTAGAATGTTCAAATGGCAACGCTTTTCTTCTCTTGACTTTTATTCATATCATGCGTTTTCGGCTTGAAATGATCATTTTCGTTGTTTTGTGTGGGGGGGGGGGGGGATTGTGAAAATGCTATAACTCCGGTAATTTTTTTATCAGAAAAAGTGATTAGGATATTTTGTTCGTATTTTTGAGTACTACCAATAACCGTACATAGAATTTTCAAATCTTTGAAAAAGTGGTCTCAAAAATTTTCAAAATGTGATCACTTTTTGAATTTTGATCAAAAATAGCTGGTTAACGAACTTGTTCTTTCTTTGTAGGCCAGAAACAAGTGTACCAAAGCAGAATCCAATCTGATCAATCTTTCGGAAGTAATCGTGCCTACACGATACAGAAAGACGGACGGATATACAGACTGACCGACATACATACAGACAGAAACCTTTGTAAAAATCGTTTTTTCTGACTCAGGAGGTTTCAAAATGTGGAGATTTGATGAGAACCGACAATGTCAAATGTGGAAAGGTCGTTGTCCTCTGAACCCCCTCCACATTATAATGTAGGCCCGGTCTAGGCGACCTGTAGCTTGAGAAACGTTTGAGTCAGTCTTTCGGCCTCTCTAGCCAGAATTGTATCGTCTTACCAACTAAGAGACAAAATAAAGAATACCTTCACGGTTAAAAAGGGTAACAAAGTGAAATCATTACCCTTACCCTGTTACAAATTGGCGATCCTGCCAGGATAGTGGCAAACGAGCGATCCTTTGAAGAACTAGCTACGGTAATACAAGGAATCAAAAGGCCCTATCTTTGATTCGAACCTCGAATACAAACTTGAGAACTACGGTTCTTCCAGGAAGGACTCCGGACTTGTCTACGGAAAGTTCGTAAAATAAGGAACCTGTAAGGTATTGGGTAAAAGTAAGAGCTGCATTAAGTATGCCTTATTTTACGTAAACCCGATTACCAGAAAGTTCCGTAATAAGAATTTTCGGTACGCAACAAGCCGCGGTAAAATTCTAGAGCCTGTGAAACAGCACAGTAAGACTCAGAAGAAGACGAGGAAAGAAAAGCAGCATAGAAACACAGCAGCAATCACGCAGCGAAGTCGGAGATACGTCACTGAAGACATCCGAGCAGAGTAGGACAACGCAGACAGCTAACACCTCTTGTTTGCAGCCGTCGCCGGAAGAAAACGGCTTGTAGTTATAAATTAGATAAAGTTTAATTTTTTTCAGCCGTCAAACAAATAATTTCATGTACGCAAAGTTAAGGTGAATCACATATTACAACAACAAAAAATAACAATTTTTATATAGGGAACAGTTGGTATACTACACGTGCTCGCTGGCTCTGCCACCGTTAATAAAAAGAAACTTGAATCCGAATTAACCTTGTATGTACGCCATGTAGACAAGTTGTACAAGTGAGGATTATAAAAAATTTAACAACAAGAAAATTGCAACGCGGTCGCAACACCATTTACTCCCGGCACTCGCAATTAGGAAAAATTATACGCGCTGGCGTTTCGCGCCTTCAGCATAAAACTTATCCACAAATTACGATACACAATCCGAGACCGATAGTTCAGACAACACTTTTCCGGAAACCCATATTCACAGATCGGACAACATGAGCTTGCTCACTACAGACGATAAACTCGACCTAATCCTGTCTAGGATGGCATTTTTGGAGGATGTAGTAACAAAACTTACTGTCGAGAACGGCAGCCGAGTTGACGAAATTTTCCGGTTAACTTAAAGATTGGACATCCCGGCGAAAGTAGAAACAGAGACGGTTGGAGGTATTATCACTTCCGATAATGATGAGGAACACGAAATAGAATACGCTAATCATCGGAAAATAAAAAGTAACTTGGAGAAAAACGATGAGAATGAGAACAACGTGGACAAAGAATGTAACGCGGAGGGAAACGAGAATGAGAACAGCGCGGAGGAATCACGCGAACGACAGGAAAATCGACCCCTCGTGTCAATGAGATCGCCTAGTGTCATCGCTACCAATGCTATTGAAAGCAACGTGGTCGAAGCACGTGAAACTGTGAGACTGCCGAGAGCTCAACCACCCGTGGCTCCGAGACAGCCCCCTCCTGGTAGTATTCCCGCTAAGGAAATAATAAGAACCATAAAAACTCGAACCGGGCTGGATGACATGGGGGTAGAAGACTTTATACGGTCAGTAAAAAGGGAACGAGACAGGTGCTCTCAACCCGACTTGCTGTTAGACTTCGTTTTAGCAGAAAGGATCACACAACATGTAGAAAGGGCAATTAGGTACTTAGAAATAAACAATTTTAATACTCTTTTTGATGCCCTGAGGAAAAATTTAAATCTGACAGGTTCAGCTTCTGCTCTTAGATCTAAATTAGAAACATGCAGACAAGGTCCTACATAAACTATACAAAGTTTTAACGGGCGTTTTAGGCAGGCCGTAAACGAATTAAAATATGCAGTGCAATCGGAACACACAAATAGCATGGAGAGGAAGATTGCTATCCAGATAGCTTAACTTGAGATATATGCTTAACTTGAGAAGAGAATTCGGACTGCAAGTTGAAGCCCAAAAACAAAAGAACCTATGCGAGGCCCAGAATCAGGCTGCGGAGATGGAAATCTGGTTATAAGAATCTCAACCAGTGCGCCCACCAATACAGCCGCCTATGCGGACGCACCTTAGGGCCCTACTGCGCAGTGGCGTACCTCCGATAAAACTTTACCAAGCACAGACTACTGGAAACCAAGGGTCCCGGACAGCTGTACCAAATTCGAAAATGCCGCTTCAGCAAAGAATGCAGTTAAATTGCCATAAGTGCGGAAGACTTGGACATTTAGCAGCACAGTGCTATTCTAAATCGCAGAATTTTCTACCAGGACAGTTCCAAAATCGATCGCCCCAAAACCCCGTGAGAAATATCCAGGAAATCGAGAACCAAGAGGACAGCCAGAATTATTTAGAATTTCAAGAAATGAGTCCCGATTAAATAAACGAACAAATAGACTACAAGGAGAATGCAGAATTTCAAATATCAGCGGCAGATTATTATCCATCATTTACAGCTTACTGGTCGACTCTGGTGCAGCGATTAACCTTATTAAGGAAAACCATGTACCAAAGGAAGTCAAGGTATTCCCCATGAAAAAATATTTCGTCATGGGAAAGGACCGACGCTACTCACATTATGGAACTTACATCAATTACTTTGGGAAAAAACATCTTTTTCACATAGCAGATGATTTTCCTTTGCCAGAAGCTGGAATCATAGGGTTATCCTTTTTTAACCAATATTCAAGATATTCGATTACACCACAATACCTACTCCTAAAAAACAAAAAATTACCTCTACATGATGATGGAGTTTTCATGAGTGGCAACACAGCTCAAGTCAACAGAATAAGCATTGTTGAAAATGACCAGGAAGTATTCATTGAGGATGATCCCAACATACCGGACGGAAATTACTCAATCAAAGGTGGTCAATTAATAGTCCCATATCACAACTATGAAAGGAACCCCACACTGATCAAAGTACCGAAATACGAACCTATTTTGAATATAAGGGAAGTACATAGGGCAACTGTTACACAGAAGGAAGCAGCTATTGGACATCGACTGACAGATTTGCGAAATAAAATAAGGCTGCAACACATAGAAGAGGAGATCCACGAAAATCTATTGACAGGAATAGAGTCTTACAATGACATCTTCCATCTGGAAGGAGATCTACTGCCCTGCACCGACCTAGTGGAACACGAAATTGTCCTTAACTCAGGAAAAATAGTCATAGACTTTAGAAAGATCAACGAGGACACAGACCAAGATGCATATCCCCTACAAGTGATAGATGACATCCTAGATCAGTTAGCAGAATCTAAATTTTCCTCGGCCTTCGATTTAAGCTCAGGTTTCCACCAAATACCTATGGCAGAAGAATCAAAAAAATAAAGAGCTTTCTCAACACCTGAAGGGCACTTCGAGTTCAACAGGATGCCTTTTGGATTAAAAAATGCCCCAGCCACATTTCAACGAATGATGGACGGAGCATTAAGAGGACTAGTAGGAAAAATATGTTTTGCCTATCTGGATGACATTGTCATGTTCGGATCTACCCTGGAGGAACATAACAATAACCTCTTTACAGTTTTCGAAAGACTGAGACAGACAGGTCTGAAGCTTCAGCCCGATAAGTGTGAATATCTACGCCCTGAACTTGAATAACTCGGACACGTTATCACTAAAGATGGAGTAAAACCGAATCCAGCAAAGTTAGAAGCAGTAAAAAATCTCAGACAGACTAGAAATGTAAAAGAAATCCGATCATTCTTAGGACCAGCTGGCTACTATCGGAAATGTATACGGAATTTCTCATGCATAGCGAAACCTTTGACAGAATTAACGAAAAAAGATACAATTCTGTCCCAAGAAGGACACCCATGCTGTTACATTTCAAGAACACTAAATGGAGCAGAACAAAATTACAGCACATCCGAGAAGGAACTTCTAGCAATAGTTTGGGCAGTTAAACGACTTAGGAAGTATCTGCTAGAAAGAAAATTTAAAATTCAAACTGACCACCAAGGTCTGACATGGTTACATAACGTCAAAGATCCTTCGTCAAGATTACTAAGATGGAGATTCAGATTAGAAGCATACGAATATGAAATCCAGTACGTAAAGGGGAAGAAGAACAAAGCTGCTGATTGCCTATCACTATTGTTTCCAATCACGGATCCTTCAGATGAAGATGTTGAAGAAAGTGGTTCAGGAAGCGAGCTCTCTGATGAAGAAACTACGAGCGCTTCACGAACAACGAAACCAGCCCTGGCCAAGAAAATGGCCGCAGACGATCTCATATATCTGACGAAGAAAATGTATTGGATCAACGAAAAGGATTCTATCAGGATTATCTCGCATGGAAGGAAGAGAACACTCCCACCCGGGAAGTGAAGAAACCAAATGCCTGCGGAAAACTGTGGGTAGATATCACCAAGTATCAATTTGGAGATTATCAGGAAGAGTTGAGGTTGAGATTACTCAACCTTAAAGTCCAAAGACTTCATAGATAAGAAACTGACAATAGTACGTCTCCAGTTCGCAGACCCAATGATTACACAATTAGAAAAACTCAAAATTCAAGAAATCATAAGTTTTCTATGCCACCAATATCCCACACTAAACTCCCACACATGCTATTATTCCACGAGAGACCTGACAAATGAAGAAAAGAAACAGGTAATTGAGGAAGCGCACGGATCCGTTATGGCTCAGCATTATGGTGAGAACAAAACTATCGAACGAGCAAGAACAATCGGTGAATGGAAAAACATGGAAGAAGAGGTCATACACTTTGTAAAAAGATGCCCGGCCTGCCAGTTGAAAAAAAAACAACTAGGATCAAAAATCAGAGTGACGCAATTATCCCTGATACGCCAGTTGAACCCAACGATAAAATAGCTATGGATATTTCTGGGCCACTGCCAACCATTCGTTCGGGAAATAACTACATCCTGTCTATCCATAACCAACTCACAAAATATCTCATTTTGGTCCCACATAAAGACGCCGGATCCGAGAGAATAATTGAAGGACTTTTTGATCATTATATATACATGTTTGAGTCTCCTAAACACATACTCACCGACCAAGGAGCCAACTTTGTTTCAGAACTTGTCCAAAATTTCGAGAATCTGTTTAGAATCCGACATATCAAGACTTCCACCCATCATCCACAATACAACGGAAGTCTAGAAAGGTCGCACTCAACCCTGAAAGACCTAATAAGAACATGCATGAAGGACAATACAGTTGAATGGGATAACACACTAAAAATCGTGACCATGAATCATAATACTATGAAACATGAAGGAACTGGCTATTCTCCTTTCCAAATCAATTTTGGTAGAGAACCAAACATCCCTTCTATGCTGAGCACAACACTTTCAATAAAGTACTCGGACCTTATTCGAAAGTGGAAAGATAGGCATGAAAAATATCTAAACAGAGCCAGAAAGAGAATAATATTACAAAAAGAAAAGTACAAGAAACAGCAAGATGCAAGGATTATAAAATCACAAGGCATTTATGTACCCGGAGACCTGGTGAAGCTTATCAACCAAACACCTGTCAACAAGCTCTCTCCTAATTGGAAAGGGCCCGTGGTTATCTTAGAAGCAATAGAAAATAACAACTACAAAATTAGTTTTGGGAATAAAACTCTAACCATCCATGCCAACCAACTAATGCCATACTATACGTAATTTCAGATGTTCCTCGTCTGGATTTTGTTAACGCAAGTGAGGGCGAGTCTAGGAAACTACAGCATAACAAACATCAAGGGAAACATCTTTTTAGAGGAAGAAGGAAAAGCTTACCTTTACCACGAAAAATGGAATCTCACCATATCTGTGAACAGAACTAGCAAATATCTAATCTTATAGCTAACACACACATAGTTGCAGTGAAAGCCTGTGATTCTAGCTACTCCGAAGATTATGAGATAGGAATCGTAGGTGAACGGTATGAACGACTACGCCAAAGAGGAGAGCTACTCCAACAGGTCATGGGTATTCAACGAACCAAAAGAGGATTGCTCAATGCCGTTTTCGGTCATTCAGCCTAACATATATATTAATTCAACAGGAATAGAGATGAAATTCGTGATCATTGGGGTGAAACCGATGTCTCAGAGAAAAACAATTGGAAATTTGTCGGCAATGCGTACGGAGATTTGCTCAGAATGGGGATTGGACTTGGAAAATGTCATAGCTGTGGTTACAGATAACGGGGCAAATATTGTCGGTGCCCGTAAAAAAGTATTTGGCGAATGCAAGCATTTTGCCTGTTTAGCACTATAAGTCCAGTGAAGATGATGAGCCTCAACCACTGCCAGATAAAGGAGACAGCGACGATGATGAGCTTCATGAAGTTGACGATTCTGTTTCTGTAATTCAACCATTTAAAGAAACCATTAAAAAAATCAAGAAAATCGTTGGTTTCTTCAGAAGGAGCAAAAGAGCCACTGAAGAGTTAGAAGAATTACCGATGAAAGAGTGGAAGAAAGCAGAATCAGAGTGTTCGAAACTCATTCAAGAAGTCAGAACAAGATGGAATTCTTTATATGAGATGCTCCGGCAATTTCTTTACTTATGTGAATTTATTGGACGGGTTTTGGCCAAAGTTTCTAGAGAGAAAAACAGGCAAGGAAAAGCCCCCCCCCCCCCCCTATGATCACACCAGATGAGGAGGAAATTGCCAGAGAAGTTCGTGATCTCCTGAAACCTGCATGGCAAGTAACTTTGGAAATATGCTCAGAGAAGTCGGTAACATTGAGCAAGTGTATTCCGCTGATAGCCCTTCTCCGCAAAGTAAGTGATACTTTTATATGTTGAATTTCCAGAATGCGACATACGAAAATTTGAGATTGTTTTATCATTTTTTATTTTTTCCAGATCATCTGCTCATATGATGCCGCTAATCCGGTTACTTCCAATCTAAAAGCCGATTTAATAGCAGAAATTTGCACACGGTTTGGCAGGTTGGAGAAATGCAGGATGCATGCAATTGCCACGATCTTATATCCACGGTTTAAAAAAATGCATTTCAGTTGTCCGATTGATGCGTCAAATGCTGTTAAAGCCATCGGTATGAATTTGAAACAGGATTCTTCTAATTTATTTACTTTGATATGTGATGTGATATGCTTGTTTTGTTTATTTAAATTAGCTTATTTACAATATCGTCGGAAACTGTGCACATGACTCTTTTGAGCGTTATTAAAAATCACTGTCCTGTGGTACCCAAAAAATATTTTACTGACCTGCTGGAAATAATACAGCACGTGAGAAGTTTGAACACAAAATTCAAGATTTTCTCAAAGTTTCTACCTCAACTTCAACTTTTAGTAAGACCTAGGGAAATTTTGTCAAAAACCTGAGAATTATACGACACCGAGCCTGGAATCTTATCTTTAATTTAAGCCAAGAAATTCAAAAAAAATCCTAATGAGTACCCGAGATATGATTAAAAATGTTGAATCGTATCTGAGCTCAATTTCACGGTTCCCGCCCAAGAACCGTGATCGTCGATTAAAATTGAGCTCAGATACGATTTAACATTTGTAATCATATCTCGGGTACCCATTACGATTTTTGAAGTGTTTTGGCTTAAATTGAAGATAAGATTTCAGGCTCAATGTCGTATAATTTTCAGGTTTTTGACAAAATATTCCTAGTTCGTGCTAAAAGTTGAAGTTGAGGTAGAAAATTTCAGAAAATCTTGAATTTTGTTTTTAAACTTCTCACATGCTGTATTATTTTCAAATGGTCAAAAAATATTTGTTGGGTATCACTACACGTGGAATTTCATAAGCTTTCCAACTGTTTTTTAAAGATGCCCTACCTCTTTTTTTCGTTGAAATATCGTGGTTCGAAATCAGCAGTGATTTTTAATAGCGCTCACAATAGTCGTGCGCACAATTTTCGACGGTAGTGTAGCTTAGCTTATTTAGATTAGTTTATTTACATTAGATTGTGCTTATTAGCATACATTTGTCGCATTAATGTTTATCCTGCTTAATTATGCCCACTAACGTAGGTTCAACGCTTTAAGGGTATTATTGCAGAACCAGGACATTTTTAACTGGAAATTTTGGACATATTTCAGTAAACAAGATGAAAGCAAAACTAATGACTTCATCGAATAAGCATGAAGTTTCATTATCCTCACCTCTACGAGATGGCGATGATCTATCTGCCAATTCTGGCAACTTCAGTCCCTTCAGAAAGGCTTTTCTCGAAAGCGGGACAAATTATTACAAAGCTAAGAAATAGGTTATCTGGCAGGCATTTAAATATGCTGCTTTTCTTATCGTCTATTGCCTTAGAAACGTGGAAAGACAACTAGAGCTCATTATTCATCAATAAGAGAATCACTTTTGATAAATATTTATGTTTTTATAATACCCAGTGATGCCAATACTGGCGCCTTTTGCTACTGCGCTTGCGTTCGGGCCGCGCACTGTTTGGCCACAAATGGCACGCAACTCAAAATTTGAATTAAAAACAATTCTTGTAATTTAAATAAATAATTAATGAAGAATGCACAAGAATGTATATTAATTGTACAACTTCTGATTTTAGAGAAAAAACAATTTACAAGACATGTATATTTTGAATAACAGTTTAATTTCTTTGACTTCCGAAGAATAATTACATTTCACTAAACATTTAATTTCAGAAGTCTAAAATCAGAAGTTGTACCATTTATATACATTCTTGTTTTTTTTAATTAATTATTATTTAAATTACAAGAATTGTTTTTACTTCCAATTTTGAATTGCGCGCCAACTGCGGCCAACCAGTTCGCGGTCCGAACGCAAGCGCAGTAGCAATAGGCGCCAGTATTGGCATCAGTGAGGCGACCTGTAGCTTAAGGCATGATCCAATTCACACCAGGTCTAGCCACGCGCAAGTAAAAAAAATTGCAGCCAATCAACAAGGCTACCAGCTACGCTGCCATATTGAATAAATGTACAGCTAGCGGCTGAGATGAATGGAAACAAGATGGCCGCGGAGCTGGTATGCGCGATTTAGACGAAAATGGGACGTTCTTTGGCTAGACCATGAGTGGGTTGGATCATGGCTTAAGGAACGTTTGGGTCAGTCTTTCGGCCTCTCTCGCCAGAACTGTATCGTCTTAACAACTAAGAGACAAAATAAAGAATACCTTCACGGTTGAAAAGGGTAACAAAGTGAAATTATTACCTTGCCAGTAGCTTACAACGCTACTGAATGAAATATTTATTACGTGAAACCAGCACGAATCGATACTTGCGTGCACATCCATTAATTGAGGAAGGAATGAATGGGTCCAATGAATGCCAAATAGAGAGACCCAGTCGATGCAAGGACGCATTTAGGAAGAACGTTCTTCACATAGCATCGCAACCACACAGGTGCTTGGTCGAGGAAGCTCCTGCAATACCTTTTCTTTAGCTTCGAGGCACCGAATAATTAAATCTAGGTTCGAGACACAATCAAAGTCTTGGCCTAGGAAATATCCAGGATCATGTCAACAATCATGCAAAGGTAAAAGTAAATTCAATTTTTTTTCTCTGATGAGGCAACTTTTAATGCTTTTCCCAAAACCCTTCAGCGACAAATTTCAATTAAACAGAACTAAGGAAAGGCTTCTCCTTGACCTCGTTTCCACACGGGAGCTCAAGTATCCAGTCCTTGATGTTCTGCAATAATACAGACAAATTTGTTTCGTAAAGAGATTTTTGGTTATGAAAGTGATTCAAAACTTGAATGTGTTTTGTTAAGGAAAGAGTTTACTTGGATTCTCAAATTGTTCTCATTCATTTGGGTTCACTAATTCTAGAAACAAAAAATATTCCCAGAATGAGTTCTTGCACCCACAGTACACGACCTCTTCACAGCAGGACAAATGGAACAATTGTGAAAAGATTCACCAAAAGAAAGAAAAACTAAATTTTGTTTCAAACAAAAATTGCACCCAGTTTGCACAAAATCAAGTTTCTCTTAATAAAATTGCAATTGAATAAAAATCCTGGAGATTTAATGAAAAATATGACAATTTTAACTGCGGGCTCACATCCTGTCCTAATGTAGAAAAATTTATAATCGTTGGTTTTTAAAAATGAGGACTTAAAAAAACTAACGGAATAATGGATCTAGATCTAAATCTTTCATTTCAGGTTTAATACTTCACCAGGATTGGTGCCGACGTACATACTCGGGGCTTCAATTCAGCACTGATTTATCTCGAAGTTTCTTTTTATTTATTTATTTATTGATTTTACTTTTGAGAAAGTTTTTTGTAATTTTCAAAAAATACAATGCACATTTTCAAAAGAAAAATTTGTATCCAAAAATATATATTTTTTAATTATTGTTATTTCAAATTTAAGCAACATTACATAAACATAATTAAAAAATATATGTATTTCTGGTCTGGATGGAAAATTTTGTTTGAATATGTGCATACTTTTTAAGAAAGATACTAGAAACGTTTTCAGAAATCGAATTTTTAATTTAAAAGAAAATAAATAAATAAAATTAATTCCGATATAAATCTGTGCTGAACTGAATACTGCAAAGTTTGTTTGACAGATGTTATTAGGTTCGAATATAATTTGGAGAAAATTTTTTTCATTTAAAGCGCATGTATTTTTTAATTTATTTTTTAATACAATTTTTATATAAATATTGTTCTTTCAAATTCAAACATTAAATTAGAGAAAAATTAAATATTAATAAAAATTATTGGATGAAACTATTTGATTATTGTATTTTTAATAAATAATCAATATTTAATCAAAAACAATTTTTTTTTCATATTTAAATTCGGGAATTCCATGATTCGGGATTTTTATATTTATGCAATTTTATAATTTCAAGAATATTAAAGTGTCGGGAATTTCCCTTTTCGGGATTTTTCAGTCGTCTCCATTCAAAATTCTTACCGAACTTATAATTTTTTCTTCAAACTCTTCAAAAATCAACATCTGCTTTTCAATTTTTGAACTCTTTTCAAACTTTAAAGTAATTTAAAGTCCTTTTAAAACTTCAAAACCTTCTAAATATCTTTAAAAACTTAGAATTTTTCATAAAATTTTTAAGCATTAAAAAAATGCCTTAAAATCTTCCACATGTTGTTCAGACGATTTTGGAAACATTTTGAAATTTTTTGAAATATTCTGTGAAAATTAATTTTTCAGAAGAAAAAAAAATGATTCAAATGAAAATCGGAATCTCAAGAATATTTGTATTTTATTGTAAAGTTTTTGAAATTATTTAAAAACTTCTGAATCTTCTAAAAATCTTTTGTATTCAATCGACTTTTTCCTAAACTTTTCAAAAATTGTGAAAATTTAAAAAAACTAACGTAAAATCTTCCAGAACATTGTTTGTAAATTTTTGAAATGTCTTTAAATCTTTTTAAATATTCTCTTATAATTATTTTTTTTTTACATAGAAAATGTTGTAAACATTTTATAGGATCTTAAGAAAATGTTTCCATTCTCTTGAAACATTTCCAAATTTTGAATTATTTTATTTAAATTTGAAACGATTATTTCATTTCGAAAAATTAATTTCAGAAGAATATTTAAAAAAGTTTTCAAAATATTTTCAAAATTGTCTAAAAAAAATTTGAAAGATTTTAAGGAAATTTTTTTAATGGTTTAAAAATTTTATAAAGAATGCAAAACATTTTCAAAGCTATTTGGAAACTAGATTTAACTAAATTGAAATTTGGAAAGAGTTCAAAAAATTAAAAATTGATTGATTCATCGATTTTGAAAAATTTTGAAAAAAATCATAAGTTTCGTACAAATTTTGAATGGGGACGACTGAAAAATCCCTAAAAATAAAATTCCCGAAATTTTACAATTCTTGAAATTATAAAATTGTCAAAATATAAAAATCCCGAATTGGATAATTCATAAATAATAAAATTCCCGAAAAAAAATTGCTGAGTTATAAAACATCCGAGCTGGAAAATTCCTGAATTTAAAAAAATCAACAAATGGTTGCTTAATAAATTTTTTTTTTTTAAATACAAAAATAAAATATTTTCAACAAAGAAAATTTTTTTCAGCACTAATTTGTATCGACATTTCTTTTTAATTTTTTTTTAAATTAAAAATTCGATTTTCGAGAACGTTATTTGTACTTTTTTTTTTAAATAGTACGAACACTTTCAAACAAAGCTTTCTATCCAGAAATATATATTTTTAAACTATTGATATTTTAAATTCATACACTGATTTAAACCAAACATTAAACATTAAAAAATAAATTTGTCCTTGTTACAAATATTTGGTTATTTTATAAGATATTTTAATTGTGTAAGTTCCGGAATTTGATAACTCGGGAGTTTTCTGGTTGGGATATTCAATAATTCAGCAACTTTCTGTCGGGAATTTTTCAGTTAAATGTTCATCATTTCAGTTGAAAATTCATCTTTTTCTTAAAAATAAAACTACATAATTGAAAGTTAAATTTTTGTTTTCAAAATAGAAATAGAATATCAGGAAATGACCCAAGAAGAGGAGAACGAAAAAATAAACTACGAAGAGAATGCAGAATATCAGCAATATCTGGACAGTTGCAATCCATGCAAGGAAGAAGATCCGACGAAAGAAAATACAGACTACTAGTAGATTCTGGATCTTCACTTAATTTAATAAGGGAATCAGCTCTACCATTAAATCAACCGACGCATCAATTTATAAAAAACTTTGTAATGGGGAGTGATAAACAGCAATCGCATAGTGCAACATATCTTAATTACTTAGGAAATAATCACCTTTTTAACATATTATTTAATTTTAGAAAATAAAAAGCTGCTATCACACGACGACGGAGAATATATTTCACAGAAGTCAAGTGTAATTTGCAAGATTAAAACAAAAGAAAATAATCAAGACGTTTGTATAGAAAATCAAGAAGTAATATTAGATGGAATTTACCAAATAAAAAATAATAAAATAACTTTACCAATATTTAATTAAAACACAAAACCCATAGAAGTACCAAAAACTATAAATTACGAAAGAATAAAGGCTATTGAATCAAGGGACCAGATTTATAATTCTAAAGTAGAAAACAAATTAGGATCGGAAAGACTAATCGAATTACTAAAAATTTCAAAATTAGATCACATTGAAAATCAAAGCTATACAAAATTTTAAAACGCCAACTACAGTCAAAACAAAACAATCATTTTTAGGACTTGCTGGATATTATAGAAAGTTTATAAACAACTTTTCCACTATAGCTCAACCTTTGACCAATTTAATACGAAAGGATACAATATTTGATTGGACACCTAGATGCCGAGAAAGCTTTAAAAAATTAAAAGAACTTTTATGCAATGCACCAGTACTACGATTTCCAAATTTTCAAGAAGAATTTACACTTACAACAGACGCTTTGAATCAAGGATTAGGAGCTGTATTATCGCAGCAAGTATATCCACGTTTATTTATTTCAAGAACAGAGGACGTATGAAAGACGTATGAACAGACGACAGTAAAAATGTCACAAAACGATATTTCAAGAACATTAAATAAAGCAGAAGAAAATTATAGCACAGCTGAAAAAGAATTATTAGCAATTGTTTGGGCAGTGAAAAGATTGAGACAATATCTATTAGGAACCAAGTTTGAAATAAAAACCGATCATAAAGCTTTAGTCTGGTTACATAATGTGAAGGACCCAAGCTCGCGAATCTTACGATGGCGATTACGGCTAGATGAATATAAGTATGAAATAGTATATGTAAAAGGAAAAGAAAACAAAGCAGCGGATTGTCCATCGAGACTGTTCCCACTTCGAGACCAAGAAAAAGGTAATGATTCAGATACCACTGAACCATTAGACAGTTTTTTTTTACGAGGGAAGGTGGAAAATGTGCTACCACACACCGAGAAGGGTCCGCACTTCTCGGTAGTGTCGGGATATTGATATCATCTCTACAACGATCTTAATATATATAAATATGCACAAAGATCTTAATTCGATCCTTATAGCGATGCTGCCAACTACCGACTAAAACCCACCACCCTTTCCTTCTTGGCAGATGTCCCCCCGGAAACCGCTTTCGCATTAGTTCAGGGGGTGCTGTTTTTCTGGCCGTGCCTAGGCCTTCATTCTTTTTGCCAGCTTGGTTTACTTTCGGTGAACTGGGCTTCTTGTTGGATCTGCCCAGCTACGAAGTTAGCTTGCACGTTCAAGAGGTTTCCTCAGCGAGGCTGCCTGCCTGAACGCCAAGCAACTCCTTGTCCCCGGTCGATGGTCTGTCCGGGGCTTGTCTTCCTTTGCGGCGCAGAGGTAGCACTGCGGTTTGCTTTCGCATACCGCAGCTTTATACCCCTCTTTGCCGCATCGCCAGCATGATTTGGTCCTATCTGGACCCTCGTAGTTCGCTGCCATGTGGCCGAAGCCTAGGCAGCGGTAGCACCTTATTGCCTCCGCCCTCTTGTGCACACGGCAGGATACCCACCCCACCTTGAGGTGTCCAATGCGTATCAATTTAATAGCCAGATCTTCTGACAGCTCCACGAAAGCCTTCAGATTGCCTCTGAAGGGTCTTTTCGTGAGGCTGACCCTAATGACACCAACCGGTTTGCCGAAATGTTTCCGAACGGCTTCCTCTACTTCTTCTGCATCTTTCGTCGTATCGAGGTCCAGAATCTCGACCTCGGTGCGTGGAACAAGCTCACGTACGCCACCCCCGTCCTCAACCGCCTCCTTGATGGCAGCCGACAGCTCAGCTACGCCCTTTGATGCAGGTCCCAGTTCTACTAGAACCTCGCCATGTCTAGTTTGCCTGACCACCTTGATTTTTTCACCAAGGGCGTCAGGTTGCACCCTCTTCTTAAGGTCCTTGAGGACCGTCGCGCAGCTAAGTCCCTCGGTCGGTTTGATAAGGACTGCCTCAGTTCTAGCTCTCATCTGCCTCTTCTTCCGTTTTGGCGCATAGTCTTGCTTTTTTTCTACCTTTTTCCATCACATTAGTGACCTTATGCTCACGCTGATTAGTGTCGCCACAGAGGTATCCAGGAGAATTTCGTAGTGCGAGAGATAGAGGCAGAAGTGTGATGCAAAAAAGCAAAGAGCTCATACTTGAAAGACGCGCTTGAAAGACCCTTGAAAGACGTCCCTCTGGAAAGTGACCTTGTTCGTCGTCAGACGATGATTCCTAGATGAGGTGGTAAATCTAGTTTTCCAAGGAGGCATCAATCTCTCTATGCATCTCACTATGTGTGGATGTACCTTCAAGCTTTCCAACAAACAGATGATAAGTCTATGAGAGGTTGAATCGAAAGCTTTCCGGTAGTCAATCCAGGCCATTGACAGGACGCGCTGGTGGACTGTAGCGTCTTTACATACACACCTGTCAATCAGCAGGTTCTCTCGACAGCCTGCTACACCTTTTTTCGAGCCTCGTTGTTTGTACATCTCTCGCCATACAGGCTCAATTCGCCGTACGATCCTGTTGTTTAGGACAGCTGTAAAGATCTTATACAGTGTGTTTGAACAAGTTATTGGCCTGTAATTCTCTGGTCTGGACAAGTTGCCTTTTTTCGGTAGGAGTATAGTGCGTCCTAACACCAGCCACTGCGGAATGGGCGTCTCCGACTTTAAATATGAGGTGAATATGCGGGCCAAGTGTTGGTGTATGGAAGTAGACTTCTTCCACCAAAAGTTCTTGATACAATCTGGTTTTCGGGATCTCTTCTGTATCCTCCTCCTTGCGTTAGATAACAGCCTTATTTTGTCAACAATATGCTGCTTGATTGTCAGCAGCTTTGACTTGTTCAGTGTGTGATTCAAGGTCCTTAGTTCTTGGGCGAACTTTCGAACCCTTTCCGTGAACGGTCTACCAGATGTTATGTAGTCAATCACACATCGAACACGGGAAACATTCTGTCTTGCCCATCCAATTTTCTTGTTCAGTTGATGCAAGCGTCTTCTGGTCTTCTGATCCATCATCGGTTTCATCCTTTGATTTGAATCAGCCAAAGCTCTCGCAGCACCATAAACTGAGCAATTGATGGTCCAGAGGTCGGACTCTTGCGAGATATCTCCACGAAGGGAGGCATCCATTTCAGCCAGATCTTGGGGCTTAAGAGGAACTTGCATGTTGATGTTCCTCCTTGTACTGAAATTGCGATCATCTCCCAAAAGGTGAAGACGATGAGGAGGATACTTTAGATGATACGAGGGTGCAATATACCGTTATTATTGTGTTGAGTAAGTATATTTTAATTCTGTATAAATTCAATGATATATCTAATTTCTATAAAACTGAACCTAATTTCTCCTATCTCTAGATAAGAAAGGCGATGCGAGAAAATCAACTGAAAATTATATGGCATTGGTTGAATTGGTTTGAGAGCGACCAATTCTATGGAATCACCAATTAGATGTTGCTGATAGAAATCCAATCGCAAAAAATAAAGCCTGGAGGGAGATATTAGCTCAATTTCCTGGTAAACAATCCGTTCATATTATGTGGTTGCTTACTTTGTTAATATCCCATCATTAATATTTAGATTCTCGTCATAATATTTTCATTTCTACGTGTGAACTAATGAATGGATTAAATTTGTGCAGGTTGGACCAAAGATTTTGCGCTCAAGAAATTCCAGAGTTTAAAAGATATATATATATATATATCAGACTCCGCTCATATATTGCAAGTGGTTCAGCGTGTCAACCAAAAAAATTGTGGGTCTACGATGACAGCTTTAGTTTCCTGCAGGATATACTAAAACCAGCATTTTTAGTTTATTAATATTTTAATTTAGGGAGAAAACCGTTTTTTACTTTACTAAGCTCGATGCTTATGACTCACCTACACATTTCGATGTTACCACAAATTTAAAATTACAGAACAATTAGTAATGTTCCACTTTTGGAGAAAAATGAGAATATCCCAAGAATTTCCCATGAAACTGATGCGTCAGGGAATGCGAAGCTAAAAGAGCTAGGACTTGACAACAACGACGGGAAAGTACCAGCAGGTATTATAGCACAAGTTGTCATTTTATAAAATCTCACTTGTGTACTTATATTTATAGTTTGTAAGGAAAACTCTTATTTATTCAAAATTCCTCCAGGATATTTTATTCAAAATTTATATAATGACGTTTCGGAATCGGGCCGATTTCCCTTATCAGATTGGCTTTTTACATTTCGCAGAATTTAAAACTAAAAACTAAATCAACTGTAGATAATACAAAATTAATATACACCAGTAGTATACAAAAAACCAATCATATCTTCATCTCGAGTGCTCACGTGTAGGATAACAATAGACCTCCATGATACTGAGACATGCTGATATTAAAATTTGGTTAACAATCCAGAAAAAACACGTAAAAAGGACAGTAATGTCATGAAATTGAAATAGTAATATTATTAACATAAAATTATCAATTATTTATATTCATTTCATCATATTTTAATTTCTTAACGTTACGAAGTTCATTATGTGATTTTTTGGATTAGTAGTCCAATTTTTGTTGGTTGAAATATCAATTACTAAATTTGTCTTTGAGAATTGATCTTGTTTGGTTGAAAATCCCACTACTTGGTTCAAAGTTGAACTTATACTTTGTTAAAAATTCATCTTTTTAGTTGAAGATTCATCATTGTAGTTAAAAATTTCTCTTTTGGTTTGAAAATTCGTCCTTTATGGTAGAAAATTAATTCACTTTGTTAAAAACTCATCTTTTTGGTTGCAAGATCAATAAATATCAATAAATATCTTTTATATATTATATATCTTCTTCTATATAAATACTGGATAGTTGCGGTTTTTTCTGAAATCTCTAACTTTTTGTCCACTTTTGAATTAGGGTGAAGTAATGATTGGTTCAAGTTCACAAAAATAACTGTTTAAATAATTTATTAACATTGTTACTAATGTGCTCTTGGCTTAATGGTAGAAAGTTGCGGTTTTTTCGAAAAAACTGATCTATTTGTATATTTTTCACTCAAAGTGAATTAATACTTTATTAAATTCAGCAAAACTAATTGTTTAAACAAATTATCATTGTTTATAACTGTCTTCCCTTACATGAGTGCTAGAAAGTTGAGTTTTTCTCTAAAATATTTAACTTTCCTTTATTTTCAAAGTTATGAAAAAATAATAACTAAACATTAAAGAGAATCATATTTTGAACAATCTCTTTTTTTGTAGATATACATTTTCCTGAAATAAAAAAGATAGTTAAAATATGCTTCAAATTTTCTAAATGGATCATATTGATTATAACTTTTCCTCAAAGCAGTTACTGGGAGACTTTTTCTTGAAAATAAAATTAGGCTAATCATTTATTCTTGATTCCTAACTAGCAAGTCAATGAAACGGTGAAAATTTAAGAAAATACCGCAAGCTTGTAGTATTACCCTAAGAGAATATTTATGAACAGTAATAGATTGTTTAACCAATTACGTTTGTTGAATTAAATTGATTATAACCTCACTCTAATTGAAAAGTAGACAAAAAGTGGAAAATTTCAGGAGAAACCGCAACGATATAGCATTACTACAGAAAAAAATAATTATAAACGTTGACAATTTGTTCAAACCATTATTATTGTTAAATTATATTAAATATTATCTCACTCCAAGTAGAAGGTGAACAGAAACCTTATAAGTTCAGGAAAAACCGTAAAGTTTTAGCATATGTCTAAGAGAAGATAGTTATAAACAATAATAAATTTCTCAAACAACTATGTTTATGAACTTGCATTATTTATTTAATTACTAAGTAAAATGTTGGTAGAAAATTATAAATTACAGAAGAAAACGCAACTATCTAGCATTAAAAAAAAAGAAGAAAATAATTATAAACTATAATAATTAAGTTTGCTAAATTGAATTTATTATTAACTCACTCCAAGTGACTCGATGTCCAGGCAATTAATTTTGTTAACTTTCATCAATTATTTATCTCGCTATAATTGAAAATTGTACAAAAAGTGGAAAATTTGAAAAGAACTGCAATTTGCCAGCATTATTCTGATACAATATTATTAAAAATGATAGTAAATTGTTTGAAAAATTATGTTTGTTAACATTAATTAATTATGACCTCACTCTAATTGAAAATTAAAAAAAAAACAACGACACTTACTAACTCTATTCTAACAAAAAATTGCTGAAAACTATATTATTATTAGTTCTGGGTTAAGACCATAACAGCTCCTGACGCTGGGGTAATCCCGTTTCATCTCCTTGTGAGCCTAAGCGTGACCCCATAACCCTCTCCATAAAGAGAGGACCGCAACCACGCTATTGTCTGATATCTCAGACACACTGATAAAGTAATTACCTGTGAGTGCTAGACGTTTCCCCGCAATCGCAGGGCAGTAACAAAGGATGTGAGTAGATGTCTCATTATCCTTTCCGCACAGACAACAGAGGGGACTTTCTGCAAGCCCTATCTTATGCCAGTGATATCCTAACTTCCCATGTCCTATGAATAGTTCTGTTAGGATTTTGATTTCATTCCTCCCGAGCTTGAGTATTTCCCTAGCTCGGTTGGAGTTAAGCTTTGAGCCCAAGAGTGTTTTGGCCTGTCTGCAACCAGAGACCAAGTCCCACTCATTCTGATGTTCCTTAGTCAGCCAACTGTTAATTACTTCAGTGACTAACCTGCTGGATACCACTGTGTCTAGGGATCCATAGCAGAGTGTCTCGGTTTTCGGTCGCTAACGTATTTAGTGCCTCAAAGCATTCCCATACTAATAGCGGCGTAGTCGTTATTCCATTCAAGGCCATTATAGCAGCCCTGCTGTCTGAGCAGATACGAATGTTTCTTTTATTACCGTGCTCCCTTGCCTTGTAGGCACACTGGAGTATGGCCATAATCTCAGATTGTAGAACTGTGGCGTAGGACCCCATCTCAATTGTGAAGCCCATTCCATTCCTTCTACAATATACGCCGGCTCCTGCATTCTACTCGTTCCTGGAGCCATCTGTAAATCAGTTGTCTCCATCACGGGGCAGGTATGCGTCGCCGTTAATCTATTCCTCCTTCGTGGATAGGCTAAATCGATACTTCTTGTCGAAGAGGTGGTGAGTGATTATTTTGTCCCTGGGCATATTCAGGGTCGGCCTTCTCACGACGTCGACTGGGATCTTCACTGCTGTCGAGATCCTCCCGCCATTCACAAAATTCAGCCTCTAGGCCGCTTTTGCAGCCACGGACTTGATGGTAGGATGGAGGGGCTCTAAGCCTATTAGTGCCCCCAGTGCCATCGTTGGTGTCGACTTCGAGGCTCCAGTGACGCCTCTCAAGATCAGTCCCCTGATCCTTTCCAGTCGAGACTTCACAGTGGACAGCTCGACCCTGCTTCACCAGACTACCGTCGCATAGGTTAACCTAGGTCGCAAGATCGCTTTATAAATCCACATAAGTGTCTCCGGTTTCAAGCCCCAGCTTTTCCATATGGCTCTCCTGCAGAGCCATAGGGTCGCTACTAGCTTCTTGCACTTGTTTTCCAGGTGCTCATTCCATCACAGCTTCTTATCCAGAATTACTCCTAGATATTCAGCACGTTCTTTGATTTCCAGTTGTTGTCCTCCAAGTTTCAATGTACTCGTAGTTCCCCACTTGTACCTTCTGGTGAAAACAACCGCATCTGTCTTACTAGGATTAACCGGTAATCCAGTTTTCTTGCACCATGAATCTACCATCATCAGTGCTTGCTGCATTACTCCGAAGAGCACATCCAGATGCTGACCGCGCACGATAACCAATATATCGTCCGCATAGCCTATGACGTGGAGGCCCTGACTCGAGAGTAGATGAAGTAATTCATCCACTAACAGGCACCACAGCAAGGGTGATAAAACTCCCCCCTGTGGACATCCCGAATCAAGGGTTCCACTTAGAGTAACATCACCCTTAGTCGTGATTAGATTCCTGTGGGCCAACATGTGGCACGTCCATTCCACGACTGCAGTAGGCACACCCTGTGTGATCATGGCCGCCCTGATTACCTCTCCAGAGGTGTTATTGAAGGATCCTTCGATGTCCATAAAGGTTACAAACGCAAGGCCTTTCTCCTTTAGTTGACCTTCAATTAGGTTTACTGCTCCGATTCGGGCCGGCTCCGTCGAGTGACCAGCCCTGTAGGCGTGTTGCTCCTTGTGAAGCGGTCTGCTTGACAAGACCTTATCGTGGATATATCTATCCACAAGTCTCTCCACTGTTTTTAATAGGAAGAAAGTTAGGCTGATGGGCCGGAAATCCTTGGGTGAAGTATAACCGATCCTACCTGCCTTCGGAATGAAGACTACTCTCGTACCCCTCCATGCCGTCGGGACATATCCCAACGTCAAACTAGCCATAGCAAGTCTCACTAGAGGCCCTATGGCGATCTCTCCAGCCCTCTGTAAGAGGGCTGGATATATGCCATCCGGGCCGGGAGACTTGTAAGGACTGAAGGATTTCAGAAACCATCTGATTCTAGCAGGAGCGACTATCTCGTTGGCCAGCCGTCGTTTAAGGCCCAGTTGGGCCACAGGTGACTTGGCTTGCCTTTGAGTTGCCGCCCCCCTTCTCCAGACCTTGAAAAGCTTGGAAAATGTGCCCTGATCAGATGGGCTAAGGTGTCCCCGTAAAACTCTGAGTATCCCCCTCCGAGCAATTTCAGAGTGCCGAGAATAGCGTCCGGATTTCGAGAAAGCAGCCTGTCCAGTCTAGCTGCCTCAGCTCCCTTCTCGATGTCTGTGCAAAAGTTGGTCCAGCTCTCCTGCTTTGCCTTACGTATTGCACCCCTGTATTCGTCCCACATCTTTATGAATGACGTCCAAAGTTCCTTCGTTTTGCCAGTACTGGCACGTCTGAACCTCTCTCTGGTTACCCTGCGAAGCGCTTCGAGTTTCCCATTTAACCAGTATGTCTCCCCAGCCTTTCGGACTCTTTTACCTCCCTTCGTTCTCCTCCTTCTTTTCCGTTATTAATTGGCTTGTCCATAATTGATCCCACGAGAAGCTAGGGAAATAAAGGTCCGACCCTGCAGAGCCCCGTATGCAGGAGTAAGACTGTAGTTACTCGGAGAGGTCGTCCGGTGTCCCCGGGAGGCCGTGAAGACACCTTCGTAACCCCTAGGTGCCAAAGTGCCATGAGCACGATCGCTCTACACCCACAGCTTAGGGGGGTGGTCACATTGAGTGAGATACTCAATATGCGAATATCCACTTGTAAACCACCATAACAAAAACGGAGGGCTGTTTCTTAGTCGCTATGCGGGCCGCAGGTCATTTCTGTCCCGATTACAAAATTTTTAATCGGCCTGTGTTAGCTAGGCTCTTTCACCCTTCTACCATAACATAATGACACATGCCAGGAGAGCCGGTTTATAGGATCCTTTCATTCATATCCATACGCATGCAGGCCGAGGTCCTTTTGACCCTCATGTCCCACACGCTTAAGGCTCCACACCAACTACTAGGTGTTACAGCCCCCAGGGGAGGTAAAAACAATAATAAATTGCTTAAATTATTCATGTAAATATCGAGTTATCAGTATAGAGTAGTATTTTATGAATTAGACACAATTTGTATTTTAAAAAACCACAAAACAACATAATTAACGCCAAAAACTTGCAAAACGCATTTTTTCAGTTAGGGGGTCTATTAGCGACGATATTGATGATTCTGAATAAAATTTACAAAAGCGTCTTTTTTCTTATGGGAAATACGTGCTAAACTGCATGGGGCTTGCGCCACCTCTAAATATCATTTCTTTTTTGAAACAAAGAAAAAAGTGGAATTTTTCTTCTGTGGATTCGAACAAATTTCCGGACAATGAGAATAAGAATTCATGAAAAAAAAGAGAAAAAAATTGACCACCCTATTAAAGATGCTAGTTTGACAAAAAAGGATACTCAATATTATAAAATACTATTAAATCTTTCCAGCTCTACAGAATTTAGTTCCACTGCATGGGTAGTTTGTGGTGTGTGTTATAATAACAACCCTTAGTCAGGAGAATCCCTCGAAAAGTCAGGGGGGTGTCTGTAAAATTTTACTTCGGAATTTTTCGAGTCATTATTTTACATTCAATGTATTTTTGCTTCTTTTAGCTTTTTATTGAAAACGTATTCCTAATAAGATACATTTTTCCTGGTTTTTAATAATTTGAAACAACTTTATAAAAAGTATCATTTCCACATCTGTTGGAATAATTTTTCTATTTTGAATATTGCGCCAGAAGTCCATTTAAATCGATTTTAGAGATAAATAGTGAGACCAGGCGGCGCTGTTGACATCGTTTCTATTAAATTTTTTCCGGCTGCTTTGAAGATGCGTTAATTAACCCTTGCTTGCCGCACCTCCGGGGAGTAACACGCTTGCCGCACTGGGGTGTCTGCCACCCCAGCCATAATAACTGTAAAAAAAATTGAGTATTGGATTTTTTTTTTAAATTGGTATGGAACTTCTGAAAAACTTATTTTAAAATATCATATAGGTTATATAGCCAAAAATTAAATGTAGGGACACTAAAAAATGTGCAGAAGCAAAAAAAATGAGAAAGTGACAAAGGATATCGTTCAAAAAAGGTATAAATTATGAGGAATGAAGGACGAAATGTAACGAAAAAATTAGTACATTTCACACAAGGCTAAAATTGCATATTTTATTATTATATTCTTCACTCTGGAATCATAAAAATACTCGTAAAAAATTCAGCCCGAAAAATCAATTTTGATCATACTCTCATTTGTGATATGATTTCAATATAAATTTAATCATATTTATATAAAACACAACAAGCTACAAATATTCGTATTATAATATAATATATTTGTACTTTTACTTTTTATCGTTCTTCTGTTTGTTTCTTATGTAGGTTTACATTAACAGAAGTAATTTTATTACTATCAATTATTATACTAAATTGCATTAAATTCAATTTTTACGGAATCATTTTTCAATCATAAGAATTACACAATAATTAGTTAATCGAAATATTTTCAAATTCATTTATGTATTTTAACGTCAAGGTTTTATCATGAGTTTGTGAAAATTGTCAAAAGAATAACTGAAAATTAACTGATTTTTTTTCGGTATTTGGTTTCACATCCTCTTGATCTCTTTTCTTGAATTAATATGCATAAGATGTTAAACGCGCGCTTTGTTTGAAATAATTAAATATTCAAATCAATTTTTCACAATATGTAATAATCATTAAATACAAAAAAATATTATTAGTGATTTCAAATTTACATTGGTGAAGGAAGGTATTCCTTTCTTTCAATTTCAAATTAATAGTTTACTTGGAAAAAGTAAAATTAAATAATTATTTCACCTTGCCCTCTAAAAGACTATTTCGTGACCTGGAAATTTATTATTATTATTTCCATAATGATGATTTATTATGAAAAATTGATTTACACATGTAATAGTTTCAAAAAAGCGCGCCACTTACAGCCAATGAGACTGCCGATGCAACGCATGCGCATTGTAGTTGTGGAGCCAGATTGGGAGCACTTCTTTCCATAATCTTTTCATTGTCAGCTTTGAGTGTTTTCTTTCACCATCTCCCTCGTAATAAAACCATGCTTCATTCGGTTGTTCATATTTTCCTGAAGCTTTCTTCCTTAAAAATTTCTTAAGTTTTTTATTTATTTCTTCACCGCTACGATCCGATTCGGTTTCCTAAAATTTATTCCTTTCCCCCATAATTGTTCTATTAGATTCCATTCCTTCCAAGTGCTCCATGAAGTTATCTTTCCACGAATGAATAATAAGCAGACCGAACTGTCATGGGAAACTTTTTCGGATATGCTACGAGCAACAGCACCGTAAGTGCCAGGCCTTTAAGTCGTAATCACTGTAATTACTTTTGAATGTAAACAGAATGAAGTATGTTTAGCAGGTTACCCGAGTTTGTTTTTTTCTTGCAAACCGTCGATTTTCTCGCGCTGTCAACTTATGTGAAAAATGATTCATATGAGATTGCGATAATCAAAGGAGTGTATCAGAAAAGTGGTAAGTATAGAATTATTATTTACGGATTTGGTATTTTGACCGATAAAATAAAAAAGAGGATTGCATAACCTCATTTCGCCCGCATGAATCGCACAAATATATCAAAATAATCTTGTAATTCGTCATCCTTATCTTTCTTTTCCTTACCTTCGCACGCTTTCTTCAACGCTGACACAAGTTCTACCCGACACAAGCTCTATGTTATATGTATATAAATATAAATTTTATAATTAAATTCCAGCTATCTTCGAAAACAACTCAGAGCCACATACATAAGTGTTAATATTATTATGGGTTTAAAATGTACAAATGTTATGAACTGCTTCAGTGCCCTAAAAGACTTGAATATTAAAAGAAAAAGTAAATTATGTAAAAATATGTCTCTAAAAATTTGTTACTGTGAAATGACACAATACCATTAAATTTACTATAAAGAATTAGGCTAACATTGTTCTTAACATTTTCTTGTAAGTACGAAAGCAATGCGCTTATTTAGAAATTATAATATTTCACCTACTTTGAATTTTTAAAAATTATTTATTGTTTTCGGAATGAACATGAAAAAACTACATTGGGGTTAAATACAAAGAACATCATAACTCAAAATTAAAGATTTTGAAGATCCAGAAGAAGAATGGAGAAGAATCCGTCGGTATTGCGTCAATAATATTTTGAATCCATGACCTAGCTCCAGTTCCTGACTTTATGGCGGCGTACATCCACGTGATCCATCTGAAAGTAAAAATATTTTTCATTATTCAGTACCAGCATTCTTAACTATTATTTCAAACGATGCCTAAATGCTGAAATTCTCAGTTCAATTCATCAAAATTTTCCCTATTCTAGTGAAACAAACTGTATTCTGTATTTTGCAACGGATTCTGCATCAAATCCGGCTCGTTGTGAAATTTTTAGAACTAATCTGATAAATGAATAAAGTACAGTAAAAATGTCGTAGAAGGCCAAAATAAAACATAGGTTAATTTAAAATCTAAAATAGGACACATTCAAAAGATCCCTTACGTAATTTCTTCATATTAAAACAGGTAACTTCCGTTGGTACCATACTATGAGGGTAGTAATCGTGGTAGTGGCTATTTTGTTTGACTCTCAGGTAACCTTTTGCTTCAAGATCTACACACTTGGGATTCCTAAGTTTATCGATAACTGATAATTATTTGGATTCTTGTGTTTTCACTTTTCCTTT